>JARFJB010002207.1:1027500-1095000 GCA_036346205.1 Vesta saturnalis
AATAAATGTTACATAGTATCAAAATAGTGTATTAGGTAAGAAGTTTGTGAGTGCACATAAATTATATTAAGGTGAAGCTTGTCGTATAAGTTATTTTAAAAGTAAAAGATGAAGGATAAATAATGGTTGAATTGTGAAGAGTATACAATCTTAAAAAATCGAATGAAATTGTTTACGAATCTTAGGTGTTTGACTTTTATCAAAAGCTATTGTATCCTTTCATTTATTTTATTTGTATATGTATTAAATTTTATTCGTACTTTGAAACTTTATGAATACAACATTAAAGTTGGGAATACAAATGGTAAATTGTGATGTTGAAAACAAAATTTGCATTTACACGTGAAAAATGTAACTGTAATCATTTTATTACCGATAGCTATGATAATAATGTAACTGAGTACGTGCAAAATAATCGTTATATAATTATCATTAAGACTGTTGTAGTGTTTTTTGCTTGTAAACAGCTCTCAAACAAAATGTTTGAAACACATTACATTATAAAAATACAATTTGAATTATTTAAATTTATTTAACTTATCTCTACAACTGTACAATTATATATACTAACTTAAATTTAAAATCTTGGGATAGAGGCCCTCTTGATAAGCTGTGTATTATTTTCTAAATTACTTGCACCTTTTACTGAACAGAAAAAAAATAAAACTAATTGAACATAATCAGTTGTCGTACTTCCCGCGTTTATGAAGGATTTCATCTTCAAACAGTTAAGGAAGAAAACACATTTCTTTTGATTACATACTTATCTAATTTTACTACATATAGAGGCGTGTTAGATTGGCATTTCCTACTCGTGGCGTTATTCTTATTATATTTTTACAAAGCATCATATCTAAATCTATTCGGAATAACTTAAATGCAATCAGGTTTGAAAATAATAAGTTTTAAAGTTTTATAAATTGCAAATTTTAGCAGGAATCGATTTGGCAACATATAGTTATGGTCTCGTAAATTTCGTGTCATATGTATGCACTGCCAGCTATGTAAATACCTAAAATTGGCGTGGGTCATTTTGAGAAGAAACATAAAAACACATTTTAGGTAAATATCCATTTTAATTAATAAAATAAATTGATTCTGGGTGGAGTGTGTGGTGTGGGTGGGAATGTGTGGGTGGAGTGGGAGTGTGTGGGGTGAGGGTGTGGGGTGTGTGGTGTGAGTGGTGTGGTGGGTGTGGGTGTGTGGGTGTGTGTGTGGGTGGTGTGTGTGTGAGTGTGTGAGTGTGTGTGTGTGGTGTGTGAGTGTGTGTGGTGTGTGAGGTGTGAGTGTGGGTGAGTGTGTGAGTGTAGTGTGTGGAGTGTGTGGATGTGTGTGTGAGTGTGTGAGTGTGTGTGTGGAGTGTGTGGTGTGTGTGAGGTGTGTGAGTGTGTGAGTGTGTGAGTGTGTGAGTGTGTGAGTGGTGAGTGTGTGAGGTGTGTTGTGTGTGTGGTGTGTAGTGTGTGAGTGTGTGAGTGTGTGAGTGTGTGTGGTGGTGTGAGTGTGGAGTGTGTGTGTGAGTGTGTGAGTGTGTGAGTGTGAGTGTGTGTGTGAGTGTGTCAGTGTGTGAGTGTGTGAGTGTGGAGTGTGTGAGTGTGTGGTGTGTGAGGTGTGTGAGTGTGATGTGTGTGTGTGGAGGTGAGTGTGAGTGTGTGAGTGTGTGAGTGTGGTGTGTGTGTGAGTGTGTGAGTGTGTGGAGTGTGTGAGTGTGTGGAGTGTGTGAGTGAGTGTGTGAGTGTGTGAGTGTGAGTGAGTGTGGTGTGTGGTGTGTGAGTGTGTGTAGTGTGTGAGTGTGTGAGTGTGTGAGTGTGTGTGAGTGTGTGGGTGTGAGTGTGTGTGGTGAATGTGACTGTGGGTGAGTGTGTGAGTGTGTGAGTGTGTGAGTGTGTGAGTGTGTGAGTGTGTGAGTGTGTGAGTGTGTGAGTGTGAGTGTGGGAGTGTGGAGTGTGTGAGTGTGAGTGTGAGTGTGAGTGTGTGAGTGTGGTGTGTGGTGTGTGAGTGTGGTGTGAGTGTGGTGTGAGTGTGTGAGTGTGGTGTGGTGTGTGTGTGTGTGTGTGTGTGATGTGTGAGTGTGGTGTGTAAATGTGTGTGTGTGAGTGTGTGTGTGAGTGTGTTTTGTGTGTGAGTGTGTGTGTGTGTGTGTGTGTGTGTGTGTGTGTGTGTGTGAGTGTGTGTGTGTGTGTGTGTGTGTGTGTGTGTGTGTGTGTGGTGTGTGGTCTGTGTGTAGTGTGGTCTGAAAGTTTTGTAGTGTGTGTGTGTGTGTATGTGTGTGTGTGTGTGTGTGTGTGTGTGTGTGTTGTGTGTGTGTTTGTGTGTGTGTGTGTGTGTGTGTGTGAGTGTGAGTGTGTGAGTTTGTAAATGTGTGAGTGAGTTAGGGTGAGTGTGAGCCTGTGAGCGTGTGAGTGTCCGAGGGTGCGAGAGTGGGTTTGTGTGAGTGAGTGAGTGAGTGTGTAAGTGCGTGAGTGTGAGTGTGTGAGTGTGAGAGTGAGTGTGAGTGTGTGTGTGTTTGTGTGGGTGAGTGTGAGTGTGTGAGTTGAGTGGGTGAGCGTGAGACTGTGTGGGTGTGTTAGTGTGTGAGTTTGGGTGTGTGGGCGTATGAGTGTGTGAGCTTGTGGGTGTGAGTGTGTGTGAGTGAAGAAAATGTATAGGACGAGGGTGGTCTACTTGTCTGGCCATGCCGTTTACCAGACTTAAATTCATTAGGTTTTTATTTGTGGCGATATTTAAATCGTATGGTATGCTCCGTGTCATTAACGATGAAGATCAGCTAAGAAATCGGATAGATGACGGATACGACGTGATTAGAAACAGGCGAGATGTACTCCACCGTCTCCCTTTGAACTGGAGAAGATGAGCATAAGTCCGCCGACACATACAACACCTACTATGACCATAATATACATGTTTTGGTCAAAAAGCAGTTAGAGTCAGGGAACATTTTTGCGAATAACTGGTAAACGGTGACGGATAGCGAAAAAATGACATAGGCTTAAAATTAAGGTAAGGAAAAGATCAATCCCATTTTCTAGTGTCATCGCGCCATTGGCGTACCTGGAATAACTTGAAAGGGGTAAAGTGGGACACAATAACGGAAAAAGTAACATATTGTAAATGTTTATATACATATATATATATATATATATATATATATATATATATATATATATATATATATATATATATATATATAACAAAGAAGAATAACAAAATCCTCCCTACATTAGTATTCAAAATACTTTATTAGGTAACGAAAGTTCTTGTGAACGTGCACATAAATTCTATATTAAAGCGAACGTGAAGCTTGTCGTATAAGTTTATTTTAAAAGTAAAATAAGATCGAAGGAAAATAATGGGTTGAATTGTGAAGAGTATACAATCTTAAAAAATCGAATGAAATTGTTTACGAATCTTAGGTGTTTCGACTTTTATCAAAAAGCTATTGTATCCTTTCATTTCTATTCTTTATTTTTGTATATGTATTAAATTTTTAAGTTATTTCCATTTCAACAACCTTTGGAAACTTTATGAATACAACATTAAAGTTGGGAATACACAAATGGTCAAATTGTGATGTATTGAAAACAAAATTTGCATTTACACACGAAAAATCTAACTGTAATCATTTTTATTTACCGATAGCCCCATGATAATATATAACTGAGTACGTGCAAAATAATCATTATATAATTATCATTTCAAGACTGCTTAGGTAAATTGTTTTTACCTATGCCTTGTAAAGAGCTCTCCAAACAAAATGTTTTGAAAACACATTCACACATTATAAAAATACAATTTGAATTATTATAAATTTATTTAACTTATCTCTACAACTGTACAATTTAATTACTATACTAACTTAAATTTAAAATCATTGGGATAGAGGCCCTCTATGACTAAGCTGTGTATTATTTTTCTAAATTACTTGCACCTTTTACTGAACAGAAAAAAAATAAAACTAATTGAACATAATCAGTTGTACGTACTTCCCGCGTTTATGAAGGATTTCATCCCTTCAAACAGTTAAGGAAGAAACACACATTTCTTTTGAAATTACATACTTATCTAATTTTACTACATATAGAGGGCGTGTATAAATTGGCGCATTTCCTACTCGTGGCGTTATTCTTATTATATTTTTTTTACAAAGCATCATATCTAAATCTATTCGGAATAACTTAAATGCAATCAGGTTTGAAAATAATAAGTTTTCAAGTTTTATAAATTGCAAATTTTTAGCAGGAATCGATTTGGCAACATATAGTTATGGTCTCGTAAATTTCGTGTCATATGTCACTAGCACTGCCAGCTATTGTAAAAACCTAAAATTGGCGTGGCCGGTCATTTTGAGATAGAAACATAAAAAAACACATTTTAGGTAAATATCCATTTTAATTAAATAAAAATCAAATTGATTCTAATACATTTAGAATTCGATACAGTTTTACATTCTGTATTACGCTCTACAGTTCAAACAAATAACGGTCTTTGTTACACTTCCACATTTTCCACAAACATATTTGTTACACATTGAACAAACGTCCGCAGTTTTATTATTGTCACATTTTTTAATTTGGCACTGATAAAGTTTTTTAAGTTTCGATGTATCAGATGTGCTGATACTTGCACCAGAATCTTGTTTCGAATCGAAATACTGTTTTCTTAGTTCCTCAGCTAGAGTGAAAATAAAGTCTCTTTTTTTTATTTTACTGCCTACGACTTATTTATAAATAATCCAAGCGTTAATTGTGGTAAGATCTAAAATATTGTAAAACACATGAACTGACCATCTACGTGAATCTGGTTTCGTACAATATTTTCTAGCCATATGGTCCAACACATCTACCCCAAACTTTGTTTCATTGTAATGCACTGTCTCAAGTTTCTTTTTTTTGCCATCATCTACAGCGTACTTAGCGATATGACATTTTTATTTACTTTACCCTGACAAATTGACAAGGTGCTTTTATCATTTTTCATTAATGTGGTAGAATATACTTCTGCCCTTTTATTCTTGATAGAAATTGGTAATCCCCTCTTGCTCGGTTCATTGTTCCTACTATTGTTGTTTTCTTTTTTGCTAGCATTGTTGCTAACTTTTGGCTCGTATAAAAGTTGTCGGTAGTAACATTTCTACCCATATTTAGGAAAGGTTCCATTAATAAAACAACAAATTCAGGAGATATTTAGAATTCGTATCAACAGCTAGCCAAAATTTTACTCCCAATTTATGAGGCTTGTTCGCCATATATTGTATAAATCTGCATCTAGCTTTAGTAGGAAACAGTTGTTCGTCTACTGTAATGTTTTCTCCTGTAACAAAGCAAACTCATCACTAACTAGACGTTCTTTTCGTGTTGATCGAATATCAAATCTTAAAAATCTCATGATTTCTCGAAATCGATTGCGTGACATGGTCTCACGAACAAATTGCGGTCCCCAAGTAACAGACCATAAACTGTCAAGCTGTAATGTTTTTGCGCCGTTAGCACCATGAACTAGCAATATTTCAAGAAAAGCGTCAAGTTCTTGAAGAGACAATGGCCAGTTTGCTTCAATTTCAGTACATTTCTGAATGTGTTTTAGCATTGTTATCTATAAACAATCAAAATGCACTTAGCACAGAGTTAGTAAACACATTTATTTTTGCATAAGGAGTTGGTCCAGGACTACTTCGCATAACATTTCTTTGAACTATACGCCCAACGTAAGGTCCACTTGATTCTACAACTTCCCGTGTATCATTAGATTTGGATGATTGTTTACTCCCCACAGGTAAATGCATGTAATTTTTTGGTTTTGGATGGTCTTCAGTGTCATCACTAATTTCATTAGATGTACAAGGATCAGAAGTGATATTATTTACGCTGACATCAGATTCTTCACTTTGTTCACTACTGTTGTCATCAATAGGAATAGCTTCATCACTTTCACCTTTTTCGGAATGGGTATTTGTTTCTTCAGGTTCGCATTCAGATAAGTTTTCCAACTCCACAAGATAATCTAAAGCCTGTTGTTGTGTAAAACCGCGAGACGACCACATTTTCTTTACTACGAAATTAACCCCGTAATAAGTACGGAAGTATCTTACAAGAACGTTCACTAGCAACTAATTCGAAATCTCAAATAATATATATATATATATATATATATATATATATATATATATATATATATATCAATAGAAACAAGTTATAACCTGCGTTTTTCATATCTGGGGCGCGTAGGCAAAAATAGCGAGGATTATTCATAATTTCGGACACGACTAAACAAGTCTGACTTGCAGTAAACTATTACACATTACCACAATAATAGTAAAATACATTGTTTTATCTCAACGTTGTAATTATTATTGTTATACAACCTCGAAACTGATTATGAATATATGAACGGTCAAAATGACGGTTCCGGCAGTTATACAAATACTACAAAAGAACTTTAAAATGGCTTAATTTTCTTAATAAATTTTTTTATATTCTAAAAGTACATAAAAATCTAAAAAAAGTCATAATACCTCAACACCGTAACTCCAAGTGCAACGGATAAGCAACATTTTAAAGTAGCCACGCGGTCAAATTGACTGCCGCGGCAGTTCTAGTGTTAAATTTCAATGTGACCGTTCTGTCATAAGTTTCACAGTTGATATTTTTGGCTGCTTTTCGCTGTGTACGTATCCAGAAGCGTCCAGCTAATCACACCAGAAATGTTGGAGCGAGTTATTCCTACCATCCCACGCCGATTAGATTTGTATGGATATCAATTGAAAAATTTCTTGGAACAAATACAAAGCGAAGTCACAACAGTTGTTTCATTATCTTTGATACATAATCCATATGATGTCTATGTCCGTATGACTTCAAATATTTTGCTGATAAATTGCCACCTGTTGATATGTTTACATTAAAGTCAGCGTTGCTATTCCATTTTTTCATGCAATCGATCGTATGAAGAACCGAAAGCAGATCCGACATTTTTGCAAATACATTTTCGTCTCAGAATTATCCAAAGAATAACGCTGTCACGTGTGGTTAAAATGTACCGTAGATTCCTCCTTTCGAACTTTAGGATGTTTACGATATTATATGTAGGAGTTGCAGGAGGCAATTATGTGCTTTGTCGTTTCAGGTTATTGAAAATTTTGATATATTCAAGCATAAATTTTGGAACCACTAATTTAATTACACATTTTTACCATGTATGACGATGTCTGGATTTATTACAAATTGGGTACCCAGTTTTGTGAACGGGGTATGGATTTTTCGGTTAGTTTGTTGTTAATAAATTGCAGTTTTTAAATTACGATTAGGTTTCACGTGTAGACAATTCATCTTCTACCGGCGTTATGTAAATTTACCGTGGGAAGCTTTTCTCGTTCACCCTTTGTGGGTCTTGAGGAATATTCAGCCACCCCGGTGACATAGTGTATTGTAAGTCAGAAGTGACATTTTTACGGGTCCATGGAAGAGGAATTGATGTTAGAATTAGTGCTATTCCGTATTTTTGGATGATAATCGTATTTTCGCGGATTCTTAGATACAAGTTCACCATAATCACGAGGTCCATCCGAGTTCACAGCTATTCAAACAGATAGGAAAACTGCTGTGAATATAAATCTTCGTTTTAATAAAATTTGTGTATGTAAAGGGCAAAAACTTTTGTAAATAAATTAATGTGTAGATATATTAAACCAGGTGATGCAGTTAATTAATCGTTTGGTTTGGTTTAAATATTTTCGCCACTAAATTTGCGTTTATATTAAAGAAGACAAGTCAGTATGTACGTTTGTACAAATTAAGGTAATTACTTCAGTACGTTTATTTTTGTGTGTAATTTTTAATAAAGTTTTTGTCTTTATCAGGCGGATGAATACGCTTTCTGTGTTTAGTTTTGCATAAAGTGTATTTATCCGTGACCATTTGAATATATTTTAAGCGGTATATATATATATATATATATATATATATATATATATATATATATATATATATATATATATATATATATATATATATATATATATATATATATATATATATATATATATATATATATATATATATATATATCTGGTGATTGTTTTGCTTTAGGGATTTAACATGGGAAACTTGAAATGTGCTAATATTAGCTTCCAAAAGAAAGCTAACTAGATAATTTATGGTGGGGACATTTAATATTTTTTTTCACTATTTTGTGGTGAGATTGGTATTTTCTAAAAGCGTTTCAATTTTGTATAATCAGAAAATAAATTTGGTCAGTTTTAAACGTTTCACCATTCGCGCTTCCTAAGTTATCGACATCGAGTTCAATGGTTTATTACAAACGTCAAATTTTAAACATGAATTATAGTTTAAAAGAAAAGATACTGATTATTAAATTATATTATGGGGGTCACAGTGCCCAAGAAGTATCAAACGTGTTTGCTGGAATATTTCCCGAACGTTCAATTTCATTACGACAAGTGATAAATTATTTAATAAGAAAGTTTGAAACAACATGTAACTGAATGATAACTTACAGGTAGAATTAACATAAAATTAATAAATATTTTACTGAAGGAAGTGTAAACTGACAAGTTTAGAGTAAAAATCAAAATGCTGACAGGGAAGTAGAATTGCACGTCTTAGCATCAGTATTTTTAGAACCGACCACATCTTCTCGACGCTTAGCAAATAAGTGCAGATGCAACAGAGATAAAGTCTTAATAATACTTCATAAACAGAAGTTTAAAAGTTACAAAATTCAAAAACATCAAGAATTACTGCCTGTAGACTTAGATCTGAGAATTACACTGAGAATTACAATGATTAATAAGTGTAACACAAATAGAACATTTTTGTCCAGTATTTTCTTTGCTGGCGAATGTACATTTACATTGCATAATTCGCATGATACACGAAATCACCGCATATGGTCGTAAAATAATACACATGAACAGAGACAAGCAAACATCCAGTTTCCTCAAAAAGTAAATGTTTGGGCTGGAATTTTGGGTGGAAATATCATAGGACCATTCATTATTGAAGGTAGCTTAAGTGGCCCTAAATATCTTGTACCTCTTCAAGAAGAAATAAGACCGGCTATTGACTATGCTGCTGGAGAAGGAGTACATTTTCCCCGCGCGTATGCCCAGCCCACAACGCGAGGGACGTTAAGGAACAACACCTTTCCAGATGCTTGGATTGGTCGTGGTAGTTTCATTCATTGACCTCCCCGGTCTGCCGATCTCAATATATGTGATTTTTTTCTTTAGGGTTTTAATAATACGTTAGAGGAAGTAATTGAAAAGATACGTACTGCTAATCGTAGTGTATCCAACAGAGTTTTTGTTAAAGTACGTGACAAATGTACCAAAGACTTCATTACTGTTTCGTGCAAAACGGCGATCACTTTTAACGAGTGCTGTAAAACATGTTATATTTTTTATTTGTTCATTGCTGATTAAAGTTTTTCTTACCTTTAACCTTCTTTTGCTAATTTTAAGAACATCATAAATTCATTAGTGTAGAGAAAGTTAGGTTATGTTCGGTGGCCGGCAGTGTAGGGAACATTTATGTTTGCAATATTCGAAAATTGAAGAACATTATTTTTGCTATTGTACTAAATTAAAACGCTTTTAGAAAATACAAATTGCACCAAAATATGGCAAAAACTAAACGTCCCCACCATAAATTATTTGGATAGCTCGCCTTGGGAAACTAAAATTAGCAAATTTAAAATTTCCCATGTTAAATCCCAAATGCAAAAACCAACGCACTATATATATATATATATATATATATATATATATATATATATATATATATATATATATATATATATATATACACACACACACAGGGTGACATAGAAAAAACTGCCATGCATAGTACCGCGCGATAGAGGACACTAAAATAAGAAAAAAAGTTTCTATGAACTTAGGTCCGCAACGCCTTCGTTTAAAAGATAATAGGATGTTGAAGTTTAATTTTTTTTTGTGTGTTTTTTTTAATAGCTTTTTACAATGATGTAACAAGCGGACGAAAGTTTATATACAGGGTCTTTTTATCACGCAAAATTCAAATATGACCTTAGTTCTTTTATTACTGATAGAGGGCGCCACATACAGGTTTCCATCTTGTTTGAATCGGTCCTAACTTTTTTGCCTTACACTGTATGTCATTTCCCATCTTTTCTGCTTCAGAAAGGTATACCTTATTGAAGTCGCTAGGACCAACGGTTTACGAGAAAAATGCATCCGACACATGCAAATTATCCAAAAGCGCCAAAGCAAGTTATTTGCAAAACCGTAATTAGAAGTCACTAATATGGATTTTCTATTAATGTGTGGGCAGGTATAATTGACAATTACTTAATTGGCCCAATCGATTGACAGGTGAACTGTATCCAAATTTCTTGGAGAATGAACTAAATACGTTATTAGAGGATGTTCCAGTGGCTATTATTGGTAGAATGCGTCACGTGCGTGATGGCGCGCCAGCTCACTTTTCTCGATTGGCAAGGGAATTTTTGGATAGGAGATTTGGAACTGCGTGGATTGGTCGAGGGGGACCTGTACCTCGGCCAGCTCGTAGTCCCGACCTTAATCCCCCCGATTCTTCATTTTGGGGATTCATGAAAAATAATGTTTATTCTGTAGAAATACATAATGAAGAGCAACTATGGATAAGAATTATGGAATCCGCAGATAGATTCCGTAATAACCCAGGAATATTTCGAAGATGCCGTCAATCCTTAGGAAGAAGAATTGAAAAATGTATTCAAGTACAAGGACAACAATTTGAACATCTTCTAAAAATTTAATGTTTTTTTTTAATCACTCTCCTTAATTGTTGCCATTAAAATTTAATTGTCCAAGTGTTATGTCATTGTTTTTGCAAATAAGTTACTTTGCCGCTTTTGGGTAATTTGCATGCGTCGGATGCATTTTTCTCGTAAACCGTTGGTCCTAGCGACTTCAATAAGTTATACCTTTCTGAAGCAGAAAAGATGGGAAAACAAATTTTTCCAGTTGAAAATGACATACAGTGTAAGGCAAAAAGTTAGGACCGATTCAAACAAGATGGAAACGTGTATGTGCGCCCTCTATCGCGTGGCACTATGCATGGCACTTTTTCTATGTCACCTGATATATATATATATATATATATATATATATATATATATATATATATATATATATATATATATATATATATATACTCTGTTCATTGCACGCTAAAATTTCACACCACGACAATTAGTCAAATTTACATTTTCTACAAAATTCTTATGCAGTAAGGTTTTAATTAAAGTGAAGGTACTTACAATATATGATTTTGGTAATTTTAACCTTGCAAGCGTCAACCCTATTTAACTAATAGATTTTACAAAATTGAATGTGTTTTAACATATGTATCATTACGCAGTTTCTTTATTTTAATTTGCATCATTAACATAATATACGAATAGTGTTGATCACTTGAGAGTATTATTTCATTACAGTATATTGTAGCTTCATTCCTTGCGCCGCTGAAATTAGTAACGCTATCTGAATAAATGTTTTTAATAATGCCCCAACGACAAATCAGTCGTTTCAAATAATTTAAGAATGCATATGTGGCTAAGTCACTCACTAACCAACCAAGGCTTTAATTGAAAAACATACAAACAAGCCTAAATACTTATTCGTTTTTTTAGCGATTACTTTAGAGGCTCTATAAAAGGTCCGTGGGCAAGTCATACCTAAAGGTTCGTTTCGGAAGCAACAGTACATTCATGTATAATTTTTTTAATGACAAATTTACTACTGGATATCCAATAATTTTATCTTAACGCTTGAGAGTTGATAATTCGTTGTTAATTTGCTTGCGTGATGTCGATGTGGAAATATAATTGTAAATTTATTATTACATTTAGCATTATTTGTGTTTTTCAATCTACTTAGTACTCGTAATAATTCATCGTAATCATAGAATGGGTTTTACTTTGCTGGAATTTTTAAATTTTTTTTACAGTCTTTTAACTTCATAACCTCTTCGGGAAGACCTTCCCTTTGAGTTACGATTAGAAATTTAATTTCGGTTCTTTTAAATTCATCTATGAAGAGTGCAAAAGAACTATAGTTTTTTATTTAATAATATACCTACTTACTTGTTGAGGCTATCCACGAGAATCAGCTCAAGTTTTGGGATTGCCATTTGAAGTGAAATGTTGATCAGGCAGGCCATAAGCAATCGACCGAAACAAGTAGAAATCAGAAGGAGCAATGTCTGCTGAATATGTCGGGTGGGGTAAAACTTCCCAATTGAGTGTTGACCGGCGGTGCAACATTATCACGCACGAGTATAATCTTGCTATGTTTTGAGTGGTATTTGTCGCGCGTTTCACTGAGTGACTAATTCAATGTCATCCAATTAGTTCGGTAGATAGCCCAGTAACGGTTTGAGCAACTCATAATACACGACACCAAGGTGACAGCACCAAATACACAGCAAGAGTTTTTTTCCATGAATATTTGGCTTAACTGTAGATGGTAAAGCATGGCCAGGTGGTCCCCATGCTTTCTTCTTTTTTGAGTTATCACAGTGGATCCATTTTTCATCACCAGTAACTATACGGTGCAGAAAAAACTTTCGTTTATGCTTGGCAAACAGCATTTCACATGACAAAAATCGGCGTTCAACGTTTCTCGGCATCAGTTCATACGGAACACAATTACCTTATTTTTGAATAATTCCCAATGATATAAACTGATATGAAATTGCTTGTTGAGTCACTCTCAAGGATATAAATTTTGAATTGTAGTTAGTTCGCACACTAATTGGCACTTATATGGGTTCTTATAAAACAGTGCCGTTATGCTGGTATCGGCAGAACTAAACTCGTTAAGATTCAGTGTTCGTTCAGGGGAGAAGCTAGTATTATGAAAGTTAATCATTTCACACTTTCACTGTTAGGTGCGTATGGGTTATTGATGGTATTGTCACCTTCACATTTAGTTATCCCGTACGTCCCTGTAATGCAAGCAAAGTAAGGACCGAAAGCTAGCTCAACACTTTATATCTGTACGGACCTGCTAACTTTGGTTAGAATCCCCAATCGATGAATTCCAATTATCCAGTCGTTTAATTCTGCAAAACCAAAACTATTACCCGATTTATAAAATAATTATGTATCTCCTTTTACTAAATGTGTGTAAAGCTGTGCCAACAATTTAAATTATTATATACTACAACCTTTGCGGTAATATGATATCTAGCTGTCAATTTACACTAGTTCTGTGGGCTACAGTGTTGCTTTGTATGCATTAGCGCTACTAATACGCCAGGTCTGAAGAATTTACCGTTCATTCATACGGGGTGTTTGTTCGGCATGCTGCAGGTTATGCTTATAACATTAGTACTTACAATCAAGTGTAGTATTGTAACCGTACTTTGAATTGGTACAGATACCTTGGGCCATTTATTATAAATTCGTTTTAAATTTCACTGCTAGATAACAGCCTTTCTGGTATTGTCATTGGTGTTATAATTTAGCGAGGAGGTATAAAATAGTATATTATGAAATTAGATTATAATGCGAAAGATTATGGCAGGAGTTTCCATTGTTGCTTGAACAGAGCGAAAGCAATAATGGAAACGAATGCCATAATCCCGCTTTATAAACGAATTTCATATGCTATTTTGTCGCCGAACTAGCCACTTTGTGACACAATTTAAATGAAATAATAATTTCAGATTGTTTAAAAAAATATATCATTTCACAGGAGTTCATGAACGGTTTTATTATGGTTGCCATAGTTATGCAGTATAAGTGTCATTTATTTTTTGTAAATAAACAAATCTTGCAAAAATGGATTCCGGCGTGGATGAAGAAGTCCTTAAAAAATCAGAATACGCTGAGTCTTATCATTTATAAGAAAGAGTTCGACAGATTTATTGAGTGGATGTGCAAAACTAATACGGAAACTGTTACAGAGAAGGTCTTGCTTGCGTATTTCCTTGATCAGGTAAGTTCATTACATCTTTTATTCCTTGTATTTATTTTATTAGTCGAAAAACTACAAATCGTCTTCATTATAGTGCATGTACTCCAAATTAAAATGCAAGTTTTCAAAACTTTCGGCTTTCTTGAAAAACCGTTCTGTTGGGTACATACCAGAGAAGTCATTAGTGTTTTCAAAAGAGCACTTACTTAATTTTTTTCTTGAAGCACCCAACGACAAATATTTATGAAGGTAAATTTTTACTTTTAAGATTATTCTTAATAAATATGATTGCATTTTAGGTAGTTGCAATATTTGGTGTGTTTGGCGGTTGCAGACGTATAGAATTGTACAATCTGTGTTGGGGATATTGAAGAAGAAGATTCTGTCTTTGTGGTTTATACTAGAGATACCAAAACACATAGATCCAGGGTTTTACCATACTAAACAGTAGAGTAAATTCTATTGCCCTCATTAAGAAGTACATGAGTTTAAGACCGAAGCATGTGAAGATTGAAACGTTTTTTTTTATTGTACAATGGGTGTAAATGTACCTGTAATCCTATTGGCATTAACACATTTGGTCGGATTCCTCGACAGATTGCCAAGTATTTAAATATGCCCAATGCCGATCAATACACAGAACACTCATTCCGTAGAACTTCTGCCACAATCTTGGCAGACAGTGGAGCTGACATTAGAACTTTAAAACGGCATGGGGATTGGAAACGATGCTGTTGCTGGAGGGTACGTGGCAGACTCTATTGAAAACATGAAGAAAATTGTGAAAACCTTAGGATCTAGTAACGTACAACAAATGAGTAATTGAGAAATATCTGTATCAACATCTTCAAGCAGTTCAAGCGAATGCCTTCTTGAAACATTTGGGGGAATTTCAATTACGGGAAATTCCAATTGCACCATTAATATTAACATCAGTAAACAATAATTTCTTTAATATTACATTAATCACAGATCATGTTCTAACTGTAGTATTAATATAAATAAATAATTTGTTCAATTTCTTTGTTTGTATTTCGTCATAAAAACGACTTTATGGCACAACATTACAGCGCGTATGCCATAAAGTGACAAATTATTAACGATTTTGACATTAATAACCAAGGCATTCTAATGCTAGTTGACGACAAAATACTATTATGTGCTATTATATATAACAAGTAATGTTTATGTCTAATTGGCAATAGTACCAGCTTTATACATTATTAGAGGTCTCCCAAAAGTCGATAAAGTTTGTTGAAATTTTACATTTGAATTGGGTGCGCAATTAGTTAAAGTTTCATTTTGTTTTGTGTAAAAATTACAAGCACAGCTTTAAGCGTTGTGCTAAACAATTCATGTTTAGGGTAGGTGTCGCGTATAGTTATCTACATTTACTGCTTTTAGAACCGTTGCAAGTTATATGTCTTACTGGCCGCTTTGATGGAGCACTCTGTGAAACTTCCGTCGCTTTTTGGAGAAGTAAAAATTAATAAAATTTTGGTCTGTGTATGCGTATGGAGAACCTTTTCCAGTGTATGTTAAGTGAGCAGAGTGTTGAAGACATGTTAAATTCAGTTTTTTGTCTTTTTTTCCTTTGGATAGAAAATTCATTAGTTGAGTAAGTACTAGTTCTTATCAAAGTGAGTTAGTTGCTAGTTTTACCATTAGTACCATCTCTGTGTTTGTATCTAATTGTAGTTTGCGTTACATTTCTTTTCCCGCTAATAATTTTAGTTCTTTTACCATGGGAACCAAGTACAGTTAGGGGTTTGTTACTACCAGTGTGATTAAGCTTGATGTTTTCGCTATTCTGCATAATGTTGGTGCTTTAGAATTTATAAAATAATCCTAACGGTGTTCTATTGTAGTTGCACCCTCCGCCTATTCTCTTTCAGGATTATCATATCCCTACGCATCCAGGAGACTAAGATGCCGGCTACCCCAAAAGGGATTAAGTCACAATTCTTAATTTGTGCATATGATGGATTAAAATAATATCCAGCATACCTTCCATCAAATAAATAGTTTACTGTGAGAATTTGGCATGCTACACCAGAAGACAATAAATTGTTACAAGTTCATTTACATAAGTCAAATTATACTAATAACTGAATTAAACAAAAACTACCACTCAATCCAAATGATAACACAGTACAGCATAACCAAGTGTTTTAGAAATGAAATTTATAAATAAATATGGGTGAATAATAATCTTAATAAACAAGCAAACTGGTCTTTTAAATTTACAATTATTAGAAAGAGAATGAAGGAGAAGAAGGACATTCTAGATCTTTAATTGCGATATGTCTAGCATTTCCAGTAGCGTTTTCCTTAGATGTAGAAGTGAGTACTGCTATTATAAAGTAAATTAGTTTCGTTAACCCTTAAATTGACTACTTGGTTAAAAATACATGAATTTAAAAATTAAAATTAATTTAATTCAATTCAATAAATTAATACAATTATACAATGATGCCTCCTCATTCAATATAGTCTCCAGCTTTGGTCACAAGCTATATTCTATTATTTCCGACCTGGATAAAATCACTTCCCATGAATAATTCACATCATATAATGAGGATTTAGCAACGGATTAGTTGTCAAATAGTTATTTGCATACCAAGGACACAAAATGCTTCTTTAACGGCCGACAACCTTGATGCCCTCAATGATATTTTGCATACATTGGATTATGAATCAACCAAAATAATGTAATTTTGTTTATCAATTTCCAAAATGACCCAACTTAAATTTTCCTGCGCACGTGATGGCGTTTTATGAAATACAAGAGATTCTTTTTGATTGACCGCTTATTTGATTGACAGGATTTACATCGAGAAATAAAAGTATCTGTCATTTTAGGTCAATACAAACATTGCCTGCCTTAAGCTTACATTTTTCCGCACCCCGGTGACCAATATGAATAACGTTTAGCATTTAGCTTCAACGGCACAATTAATTTGAAATTTAGAAACAACTGTCCATCAGTGTAACTTAAACTGTCCCACTTTTTATAATATTGCTTACATTCTGGATTTAAATTTTTTGGATTTGGCCATTCTGTTTGTACATATTATTTTACTACTAAAAGATCCTTACCAGGAACATACACAAGTTTGATTTTATATCTTAACAATTTTAACAACATTCTTTCTAACCGTGGACTAGCTGTATCAATGTCTTTTTTAAGTATAGCTAAAAGTAGCTTGTGATTGGACAATACCAAATGGTATACGTTTCAATTTATAGCATCCAAAAGGAGTATTAAGCACACATAAGTCTGTACTTTCTTTATCTAATTTTAATTGGCAAAACCCAGTTTGCATGTCAATCACAGCAAGAATTGATTTTCCAGTGAGACGACCTAATATTGTCTCCGATGTCGGTATCAAGAAATGCTCCCGACATATAAATTTATTTAAAGGTCTCAATCAAGACAAATCCTCAAGCTACGATCAGGTTTTTCGACCAACATTAAATTGTTAACCCACTCTGTACGATAATTAATTCTTTCAATGATTTCTTCATCTTCAAACTATCTAATGTTTGTTTTAACTTTTCATGGAATTCTAATGGAATTTGTTTTGGATATTGAACAGTTAGAGAGTAATTCTCTGGTAACTGTATGTGTACCTCACCTGGTATCTGTCCTAAAAAATAAGTCGTTATCCATTTCAAAGAATTTTTCTTTAGATCTAGGTAGGGAACTGCTGACTGACATAAACCTACAGGTTAAATTAATTCTAATACAATCTGTTAAGCTTAATAAAGCTTCTGTATCGAATGACAAAACGACAAATTCAATATAACTACAATGCAATGTAATCTTGACTTTAAAATTTCCATATGTTATTAGTGTAACATGTGTGGATTCTAATTTTACATTCCCATCTAGCAGTAATTTTCCATAAACATTGATTTCTCATGATGTACGTCTAGCTTCGTTTCACCTATTGTTCTACTTCTTCACTCACATCACTTACTGTACCTTCAACTTCTGTTATATTAATCTTACTTCTTTCTGGTCTACTCACGTTTCTTCTTTACACTTGTGTCTCCTTATCTTCACATCTGTTTCTGGAAGTTCCTGGTTGTTCAATTTGTGGAAATATATAGTTACAAACTTTTGCAAAGTGGTTTTTAAATTTACATCGTGCACAAGTTTTGTTGAAGGCTGGGCAGTTATTTATTTCATGTTCATTTAAACACTTCTAACACATCCTGATTCTATTTTCTTTAAGAACACATGGTTTAACCGCACCTAGCTCTAGATTTAAAATTATTGAATGCTGCTTACTAAGTTCAATCGATTGACAATATTCTTTAATTTTTTTCTAGCGTTACATCTTCTGTCTTTATCGTTCCGTGTAACTTATATTGCATCCTAAGCATTTAAATTCACATAACTCTGCTTACACTTTTAATTCCTTAATATAATTTTCAATAGTTTGTTCTGGACATTGGTTTAATTGGTTAAACTTGAATTCCTCCATTGTCAAGTTTTTCTTTGTTTCTAAGTGTTGAAGCTTTTTCTTTTTATCATCTGCTATGGTGGTGTAAATTTCTATACCTGCATCACCTATGCAATTCGTAAATAATGCCACATGCAGCTTATTTGATTAACGTACTCTCACATTTAAAGATTTATATCCTGCGTGTCAGGCAACTTCACAAGCGACCCTGAACGTATGGCTGTGGACTACGTTGCATATAATTTCATATATTATGGCTAGTTACACCACTTTTTTTTAAGCATGCTAAGCTTGTAAAAATAAAAATTTTCTATTTCGGCCTAGCGCTTTACTACACTGAGACATCTGGAATATACAGCCGTTTCGTTCTAACGTTTGACTTTCAAATTTTGTTTTGTTTTATTTATAGGAATGTACCTTATGTTCTGCATGTACAATTAACGTCACTATTAGTAAACAATAGAAACTGGTTTATGAAGATCAATTCCTTTTTAATTACCTATTAATGATTTCGTTGTTGCACATTTGAAAATAAATGAATTATATTAAGTAATAAAACCTCTGCATTCACACACGAAAAACTTTACAATTTCCAAAAGGAACACAGCTAATATTCAAAATCCTTCAAAACGTTTGGTAATTTCTGGAATAGGATTATAATTCCATTGTGTTTACCTCTAGCGGGCGGTCTTAAGTCGTTTGAAACGTCGCTTATGTTTGCGTGTCTATTGCTTTCTACTTCGACGATTCTTATGATAAATAGTTTAAACGTCAGTGTAATTCTTAATTCATGCAGGTAATTTACGCTTACGTTTCTATTGAAAGTCAAACGTTAGAAAGAAACGGCTGTATATTCGAGATGTCACAATGTAATAAAGCGTTAAGCGGAAATAGAGAATCGCTATACTCATTTAGTCTGTCACTACAAAGAAATAACTCTTTGTTTATATTTTTGTAACTCTATTTGATACTTGTACTTATTGACATTTAATCTTGCACATCTGTTAATTTATTGTGTCCGTTTATATTTAATTTAGTTTGCTATCTGCTCTTGTTATAGCAATGGGCCGTCAAAGCAAAGCAAAGAGTTGTTATATGTTTAACGTGTGTATCTGTATATCTGTCTGCGGCATCGTAGCTCCAAAACGTAGGACCTGTTTTTGATTAATTTTTTTTTGTAAGGTGACTGGATCGAGAGCATTTAATACTGTGAAAATCTTAATAAAATACTTATCTTTTTTGGGATTTTTGGAAATCTGTTCAGCCGTTTGAAAATCATCAGCTGTTTTCTAGTTCTAGCAATTTTTTACTTTTTAGTTTACAACACTGTTTATTTCATAACCGACCAGTGTCGTCGCCCTCCATGAGTCGTCATCCAGAAGTGAACCACCGTTGTCCTACTTGTAATACATATACAGAACAATAAGCTAGTAGAATCACTTATTAAATCTGATGTGGCCAGTAAATACCTTCGTTTATGGCTGATATGGGTGTTACATTTTGCATTAGGATTTTAGGTATTAGAATATACGATGCTCTGCAATGTATTGAAGTTTTTTTTAACCCATCCATTTCTAGTATACAGCACACAATGTTACGATATGATATCTGCACATACCTTGTACCTAATAAGTCAAGAAACGTAAAAACGAAACTAAACGCAAGAATTTCGTCACATTAAATATATTTACTGAGTAAAATACTCTCCCTCTCCCTCTCCTCTCTCCTCTCCTCTCCTCTCCTCTCCCTCTTTCTCCTCTCCCTCTCCCTCTCCTCTCTCTCCCTCTCCCTCTCCTCTCCCTCTCCCTCTCCTCTCCTCTCCCTCTCCCTCTCCCTCTCCCTCTCCCTCCTCTCCCTCTCCCTCTCCCTCTCCTCTCCCTCTCCTCTCCTCTCCCTCTCCCCTCCTCTCCTCTCCCTCTCCTCTCCTCTCCCTCTCCCTCTCCCTCTCCTCTCCCTCTCCCTCTCCTCTCCTCTCCCTCTCCTCTCTCCCTCTCCCTCTCCCTCTCCCTCCTCCCTCTCCCTCTCCTCTCCTCTCCTCTCCCTCTCCCTCTCCCTCTCCTCTCCTCTCCCTCTCCTCTCTCCCTCTCCCCTCTCCTCTCCCTCTCCCTCTCCCTCTCCTCTCCCTCTCCTCCTCCCTCTCCTCTCCCTCTCCCTCTCCCTCTCCCTCCCTCTCCTCTCCCTCTCCCTCTCCCTCTCCCTCCTCTCCTCTCCTCTCCTCCCTCTCCCTCTCCCTCTCCTCTCCCTCTCCCTCTCCCTCTCCTCTCCTCTCCTCCCTCTCCCTCTCCCTCTCCCTCTCCCTCTCCTCTCCCTCTCCTCTCCCTCTCCCTCTCCCTCTCCCTCTCCCTCTCCCTCTCCCTCTCCCTCTCCCTCCTCTCCTCTCCCTCTCCTCTCCTTCCCTCTCCTCTCTCCTCTCCTCTCTCTCCTCTCCTCCCTCTTTCCTCCTCTCCTTCTCCCTCTCCCTCTTTCTTTTTCTTTTTTTCCTCTCCTCCCACCTCCTAATTTTGCGCATTTCTGAACGTCCGAATCCAAATAGAAAGGTTTTGTTATCTGTTAAATTATAAAATTAAATTCGAAGTATCATACCACAAAAAGAGAATTTCCTCAGTGTTGGTTATTTGTTGAAGTTTGCTTTAATATTCAGTACAATAAATGTGTAAATATGTAAGGTGAATACGAATCACTACTATATCGCCTATTGGAACCTTCTGGTACTCAAAAACATAATGTTATGACAAGAGATTATTACCTTACTGTTTTAAGTGAGGTTATAGAGGCAAATTTGTTTAAATCTGCATCAAAACTTTTATCTGCAATACAGTACGTAAGGGATTGGAAGGAAAATTAAAAAAGTATGCAAACATTACTAGAGAAAGTATTAATACTCACTTAAAACTGTGTGAAACCTGCACTTAAAAAAGTAGTTGTGGTTAAACCTATTTTAAGTAAACTCATGAATTCTCGATGCCAAGTCGACCTTATTGATATGCGGACCGAACCGGATGGAGAATATAATTTCACATTAAATTACCAAAATCACAAAATTTTGTATATTACGTCCATTGAAGTGTAAGACTGCTGCAGAAATAGCTAGAAATCTAATAGAATTTTTTTGTTTATTTATAATAATAAATAAATAATAAATAATTTAAAGTGTCTTTGGTCCCATTTGAAAACTGTACATGAAAAACCTTGACACTTACAGTATATATATATATATATATATATATATATATATATATATATATATATATATATATATATATATATATATTAATTATTTCCATAAACTCCTATCTTGGTTAAAATGTGGTCCCTCATAAATCTTTTCTATTCGGGTTCGGACGTTGAATAAAACAAACAAAACTAGTATTGGTCGTTCAGAAATGCACCAAACTAGTTCTGCTTATTTTGTTATACTCAATAGCCGATTAAATGTGAAATTTCGGATTTAGGAAAAATTCGTTGCTCAAAACTAGTTGTACGTATTTTATTCGCATTCTCCGAATTCAGTATTGAGTCTAACATATACTATACATGGTTAATATCATCGATATTATGAAAACTATATTAGGAAAAATCTGAAAATTTGGTAGTGATAACATACTAAAATATATTCGTCGCACATCTGATACCAATCGATATACTGCTTATTTTAAATGGGACATCCTGTATATTATTAAATTTTCGGATTCTACGGTAAATTATTAATACATTTCATGTATAATGTCCTACACCTTAGTCCAGTCGTTTTTGACATATTAAACATTTTATGTCAAAAATTACGTTTGCAGACTCGTTAATAATTATTAATTCTTCCTATACCGCTGCCTTTGTTACCCAATTTGAGTTTGTTTCCTTATTGAAAATGACTTACTTTAGCAGACCTCGTATAATATTTCCACCGTTAATAATGCAGGGTGCTCAAAAAATAACAATAAAAATAATTAATAATTAAATAATTAAGAAACTGTCAAAAGTCAATTTTTTCAAATGAAAACCCTCTGTTTTTACAATTTTATCTTATTTGGCTTTAAAAACGAGACTAACTTTGTATAAGGTTGTCTATACCTAATATTTGTAGTTTTCGAAATATTGCCAGTTTAAGATTTTTCTATTGCTTGAATTGTTAGATAGCCATGACTGCGTTAAACGTTAGGCAACAATGAAGTATCAAACAAATGTCACTTTGTAAAAATTATCAATAATCATGTCGGGAGGATTAAATTATACCAACGAAGATTATTTAAATCTATTTATTGTGCAAACTACATTTTTGGCATAAAATGTCAAAAACAGCTGGACTTAATAGGGCATTAGACATGATATGTATTAAGAATTTACGTAGAATCCGAAAATTTAATAATATACAGGGTGTCTCATTTAAAATACAGTATATATCGACTTCCGTACAACCAAGTGACATTGAACATATTTTAGACGTATGTCCCCCGTCGACATTAGTATACTACCAAATTTTCAGATTTTTCCTAATTATAGTTTTCTCATAATCGATCGATGACATTCTCGGTGAATCACCATATGTATATATGTATATATATATATATATATATATATATATATATATATATATATATATATATATATATATATATATATCATTGCCTAGACGAGTGCTCTACCAATTGAGCTACAGGGGTTATGAATTTCATTCGATACAAACTTAATATGTATATAATTTGTTAATTTACATGGTAACAGTTACTTTGTGTATTATAATATAATATTATATTATAACCTCTGTATCTCAGTTGGTAGAGCACTTGTCTAGTCAACGAGAGGACGTGGGCTTGAATCATTCGACGGAATCTGTTTATGTGTATAACATTTTCAGTTTTATATTTTATAAAAAATCAATATATATATATATATATATATATAGACTTAAAAGAAAAATAGATGGATAATAATTTAAAATGTTAGTCACTTATTTTACATTTGGCACATATTTGTTCTGAATGTGCCATGGATACTCAGCGGTATTCAGCAATGAATAAAACAGGCAATTTCTTAATATTTTTGCTCACACTGTAGGTACCACTAAGCTCGTCCACCACGTCAATTCCTACTTTAGTGTTGTTAAAGAAACTAATCATCTCTGGCTTTTTAGGTTCACCAGTGGCTAGATGTATTTTGTCATCATGATGGAGGAAGACATAAGTAAAACGTTTTTGCCTTTACTTGACTTTACTAATGACAACATTACATCATGTGTAAAACCGAATAGTGAACTACGTTCGAGTCTATTCTTTGTCTGAAGAAACGGAGGAGCAGTTATTTTTAGGTAAGGTTCAGACTGCTGTCAATCGATGTTCCTTTAGCAATATGTGTAACAGGGGACAACTAGCAAACCAATTGTCAAAAGTAATGTTTCTGCTAGTGCCACTTATGGATACGAATAATCTAACAACAATGTATTCTGGTTTGTTACTTATTTGAGACAGCCCTTCGGGTTGTTTTCTAAGGTAAACCTCCATATTGAGCCGGTAAAATGTTCTTGCATCTACAATGGCAAAGCCATGTTTTGCTGGTTTATTAGACATGTATTGCTTGAAGGGGCATCGCCCGCGAAATTACTCCAGTTTTTGTTTATAGTGACGTGTTCTCCAGAAGTGTGGTAGGCTCGGTAAAAAGAACAAAAATTTCTCAAAAAGGAGCCAATTTATCTATCTACCTTCTTTCGCTTCTGGATTCTTTATTGTCAAATCACATGAAAGATATAAACATAAAACGTTTTAATGACATAGTTGATCTAAAAATATCTAGGCCCAAGCCATCAGTATTCCATAAATTTTCTAAATGCGCTCTATTGGTACGAAATACAGCAGTCCAAGCACCGCCTTCATTTCTGTTATTGTTGTGGGTTTTACGAGGCACTGCATATCGTTGCTATGTGCTGTTGCTCCCTGAACCATATTCTGATTTGTATGTTTTACAATATCTCTCAACATGATGTCGTTGAAAAACAAGTTAAACCATGCAAGAGGAGTTTTGCATTCCTAACGATTTCTTTTGGTCCCGGAAGGTGGCTTACTATATTCTCGCGTCGAGTACGGACATTGAAGTTACCGCAAAATTTTGACCACTTGGTTTTTCTATTAAGCCCTACAAAATATTTTTTTGTGTTGGAGGATTCATCGTCGATCTTCAGAGTTTGTATTGAGGTAGATATTACTTCGGACACTTCTGGGCCCAGGTTTTCAGAATTCTGATTCGGATATTTAGCTGTCGCTCACATGATCGAGAAGTTCCCCTTCAGAATCCGAACCAATAGCGTATTTGTCGAAAATAATATCTTCTGATTCATTACATAATTGTATAAGCCTTCTCTGTTCTTCTTCGTAAGACATTCTGTAACAAAATATGCATTTTTGATTTTCCGGCATTAATTTCTGGATTTTCTACAAGGGCTCTTGTTGACAAAGTGCTACCATATTGCGATCTGTAATTTCTGTTCCTTTGACCACTTACATCGTAGATTTACACAACCAATTTCCTCAAATAAGTTCATAACATAGAAGACCGAACTGGTGTTCACTGTCATGTCGTATTCCAAAACGAACAAATTCATGAATTGGGCTCCATAAAACCATTTAACAGTTCGAATTCTCTGTTCCTTTGCTAACATTTTGAAAGAAAATTAGCTTCATTGAAGTGCATTAAATTGGAAGCTGTCAAATTGACATGCATTTTGCAATAACAACTCCAGAGATCACCACTCCAGTGATTGTACGAAACACCGTACAGACCGGGCTAAGTGTGTTAACTGCTGTGGGGACCACCCCGCTAACTATAGGGCTTACAGGGGCTACCTGAAGGTTCCTTGGACTCCACAGCGGAAGAAGATAGAAGGACAACAACGACCGAAGAGAACACTGACGGCGGCGGCGCCTCTTCAACTCAGAAGGCGTAACAGCAACATCAATATCAGCCACAACCGGGCGGCAACAGGACAGTCCACACAACAGTTACATCACAGCTACAACGCTTTTTTTTGGAATGCCACAAATCTCAACACAAAGATTTCAACAGGCATTACACACAATCACGAATCCCAACAACCACGAAATCAACACGCTGAAGAGGATGAAGAATTCTGAGCAGCGCACCATCAACATTACACAATACATTATTACTTATTTTATTGTATAATATAATATCTTTGTAATACGTATTGTGAATACCTATATATTGTTAATGTATCATAAAAATTGCCTACAAACACATTATATTACTTGTATTCAAAATTTTAGGAGACAACGTGTACAGGGTGACCAGATTTCGAACAAACTGTAGATAAAGTATATGACAAAATAGAGATGGATAGAAACTAATATAGGTGCCATGACTTAGATTTGAAAGGATAACTTACCAATCTCTCAGCTCATTTTATCACTATCCTTCAATTATCAATTTATTCCTGTTTCGAAATATTGATATGTATGTAAATAGAGGCCAAGTGTCATTTTCCCCTATTGAAATACTGAAACAGGGTAATAATATTGTCGGTAACCACAAAGTGCTGAATAAACACCTCAGTAACTGATATATTTTAACGAGCGCCAAGACAGTATACTACATACCATACCTAACCAAAAGGATCTTACGGATATTATTACATTTATATTTCATTGTCGCCAAATCTAATATAATTTTGTTGTAGAAACCTATCAATAGATAAACATCTTGAATATTATCCACCCTTTGCAAAACCTCTCGGAATCCAACTTAAACAATTCTTGCTTAGGGTGTCCCGTAAACAAGTACCGTAAATTAGAGGAATGGTACATAGTAGTTAAGAAATATTCAAAATATCTAAATGCAAGTTTTCTCTAACCTTGTTAGTTTGTGAGATACAGGCGCTGATAACGGGTGCAGAAGAAATACACATTTTATTGCATATCTTATCCGGGTGATATAAATACAAATTCTAATAAGGCTGTGGCGTGGTACCAGGGGTTCGTAAACTTTTATTTTACCATATTCTTGAAACACCCTGTATTTCGAGCTAAAGACTTTTGTCTGAAATTCACTACTAAATTTTCTACATAAAAGGTACTCTTTGTTGAACTCTCTACAACACTCCATTTTCAAGATTTTAAACTTTTTATTGCAATAAGACACTTTTTTACATAGTAAATTTTTTTAAATAATAAATTTGTAGTAGTTGTAAATATTTTTCACGTTTTATCTTCCCGTAAATTAATTCATACATGTTGAGATTGTTAAATATCGCTATAACTTTTTAATAGCAAGGGCAGACAATTTAATTTTGCTCAAAAGCATAGTTACCTATCCATTATCTTAAGGCTGTCAATGTCATCTAATGAATAATTAATTGTGAAAGTATTTAACGAGTATAAATATTTCCAGTTATTAAGTACATATTACGTTCGCACATGCAAACTGGAATTTCCAGAATGTCAACATGGAGAGTTGTAAAAGGAATGCAGTTGCACCCTTATCATTTGCAAAAGGTGCAAGATCTTTTAGATAATGATTATGAACCTAGAGTAGAATTATGTGAATAGTTTCTTAGACAAATTCGAAAGGATAGGGATTTTTGTTTTAACTCTTATCCGGGCAGTGTGGGTCCACCTTCTTCAGATACACCCTTTTTACTAATCCCTTGTACTGAGTGGTTATTGCTGGAATCCATTTACGAATTAAGCTTACATAAACATTATTATACAGGGTGTGGCGGGAAGAGTTTTGATTAAAAGTAATGGCGGATACAGTTATGTTAAAAATCTGAAATTACGAAGCTGTAGGTTTTGAATAACGCTGAGTTCAAGTATAATATTGTCCTGAATGTGACACTTCCGGTTATACCGGAAGTAAACATCAACTTTGTTATTTTAAATAGAACCTAATATTTTTTATTTTATTTTCAAATTCTACATGAAATTCTAGATAAAGTTTGTGCACAATGTCCTATACCAAAAATGAAGTATTTTCGAGATATTCGATTTTTTAAACATTTTGAAAAAATCCTAGTCCACTTGAATAACGATATCTCCATTAGTAACGAAGCTAGTGACGAGAAATTGTAACCAATAAACAAACAGCGCTTGCCCGTTAACTCCATATATCCATCTCATTGATATTTCATACAGGGTGTTTTAAACTCAGCCGCCAACGTGCACAATTTAAATCATTTATAAGTTGCTTACTTTAAATAGAACACCCTGTATTTTATTACATTTTCCGCTGTATTTTTTTAAGCCAATTCATTTGGTATCAGTATTCCCTATACTTAAATACTTTTATTATCATAGTTAAAACATAACAACACTTAGTTATTTCAACATTAGTGAAGGGTAGGCGATGAATTTCATTATTTAAGGTGATATTTTGTTATTTTTTCATGAGTTATTAATACTGAAGAGTAACCAATAGCCTGAAAGGATTATTAATTGTGGATATCATTAAAAACGTTGACTAGGTATTTTGTATTAATTTAATTAGGTAACTTACAAACAAAAATAACTAAATGTAATATTAAACAAATAACGTTTTATAATAAGTGTTCAAAATTAGCACCATCTACTTCTAAACATTTATGAATCCTTTTCATTAAGTTATGTCTTGTAATTCTGGAAATATGGTCGGGTGTTAGAGAATTAAAAGCAAGTAAGATTCTCTGCATCATATCTTCCTTTGTCGTAACAGGTTTGTAAAATACCTGATTTTTAATGTAACCCCAAATACCAAAATCTAGAGGAGCCCAATCAGGAGAGCGAGCTGGCCAACGAAACGGACCCTGGTTGGCAATCCATCTGTCATCAAACATGTCGTAAAGATGCTGAGCAACAGGCCGAAAGTTATGAGTAGGTGCTCCATCTTGCTGATACCAAGCTGAAGCCGCCTCTCCATTTCTTAAAGTATGTAACGCCGGTCGTATGGATTCTTCTAAAATGTGGCAATATCTTGTACCATTTAAATTTTCATCATAAAATTTTAATGATAAAATTTTATCGTCTTTTATTGCACAAAAAACATTAAAACTGCAACTATCTTGGAAATAACGTTCTCTACTAACATGTGGATTTTAATTAGACTAAAAATCACCCTTTACTAATGTTGAAATAGTTCAGTGTTGTTATGTTTTAACTAAGATAATGAAATATCTCAAAAGTGGTTGGATTTAGGTATAGGGAATACGGATACCAATCGAATTGGCTTAAAAAATACAGCGGATAGTGTAATAAAATATAGGGGCAACTTATAAATGATTTAAATTGTGCAAGTTTAAAACACCCTGTATGAAATACCAATGAGATGGATATATGGAGTTAACGGGCAAGCGCTTGTTGTTTATTGGTTACAATTTCTCGTCACTAGCTTCGTTACTAATGGAGATATCGTTATTCAAGTGGACTAGGATTTTTTCAAAATTTTTAAAAAAATCGAAATATCTCGAAAATACTTCATTTTTGGTATAGGAAATTGTGCACAAATTTTATCTATAATTTCATGTAGAACTCGAAAATAAAATAAAAAGTATTAGGTTCCATTTAAAATAACAAAGTTGACGTCTACTTCCGGTATAACTAGAAGTGCCACATTCAGGTCAATATTATATTTGAACTCAGCGTCATCAAACCTACAGCTTCGTAATTCGAATTTTAACATAACTGTATCGCATTATAATCAAAACTCATCGGCCACACCTGTATAAAAAAACCTAGTTTAAAACACTGTATTACAGATAATAGTAGTGGCAGGTGTTGATTACAAACATTTTTATAGCATTTTTACAATTACATTGTTTTCTTGCATGCATTTCAGTTTACAAGAATACGAATAGTTACATAGTATATAAATGATGCAATATATATATATATATATATATGTATATATATATATATATATATAAATATATAGTATCCATATATATAATATAAATATATATATATATACGTATATATAATATACATATATATATATATATATATATATATATATCAATACCTATATATTATATATATATATATATATATATATATATTATATATATATATATATATAAATTATAAGTATAAAAAACAAAGGTACTAAATGAATTGCAAGTTCTGATTCAACTAAAACTTATCTTTGCCAATAACAATTTCCAGACTAATTACATTCTGTGAAAATAAACTCAAATTCTTGAATAAGATGCAATATATAAATAGGTATTTAAATTACATATATAAATTATATAATCATATATATATAAAGAATACTTGAACATTATCTAAGTTCCAAATGACTTAGATTAGTCTACAAACATTAAATACTAATTGCATTTTTCACAACAATTAGCCTTGAAAACAAAGTAACTCTCAAGTCCGCTAATGATTATAATCAATTATGAAAATATCGTACACATGAGATGCATCAATTGTAACAACCACGCGAGGGTCCATTGGACTCACATTGCCCGGTTAAGTAAGCCTTATATAACGATAATTATTTATTGAAAAGTAGATCAAGTTTACCAACTTTGACTAAAGGAAAACTTAAATAATACTATTTCCATGGAAACCACAACGGCATTTGTCAAAATGAATATTAACCGAAATGTGTACGTTTGTAACACTGCCTGTTGGGCCCCAGTTTCCCGGATAAGAGTTAATGTATTATTTATCGACGAAGCAACATTTACACGAAGTGGTATTTTTAATATGCACAATGAGCGCATTTGGACGAAAACCTGCACGCCGTGAAAGTTACACATCATCAACACAGGTTTAATAATAATTGTGGAACAGTTTATCGGGCCTTTTATTCTACCGCATTATTTAAATGGACGTAGGTATTTAAATTTTCTTAGGAATTCTTGATGATGTGCCTTATCAACGTAAACTGTCAATATGGTTTATGCACGATGGGGCTCGCCACATTTTACACTGCAAGCTAGGGAATGGTTAAATGAAAACTTCACGGGAAAATGGATAGGCTGTGGAGTAGATGCACCGGCCAAGTGGCCAGCATGGTCTCCTAAATGTAATGCAATTGATTATGCCGTGTGGGGAATATTAAAACAAAAAGTATATTCGACACAAGTCAATACGGTGGGCCAACTCAGAAACTGCTTAATTGATTTTTGCTGAGGAAGAATACCAACCAAACGAAAAACGTATTGAAGCTGAAGGACGTCATTTTGAACAATTAATGAAATAGCAATGTTTGTTAATGTAGTTAACTATTACATACAAAATAGTTTCAATAATAAGTTTATTCATGAGTTTTCGTTTCCAATATTTTGTATTTAATTTTATTTGACTCTATGAAATTAAATGAACAAATTTCAAATTACTCTTTAAATTGTAGAACTATGACCCATAAACAACGTATGTGTTTAAATTATTTTGAAAACATCTGCAACTACTACAAATTTATTGTTTACTAAAATTTACAACGTAAAAAAGTGTCTTATTGCAATAAAAAGTTAAAAAAATACGACGATATACATTGCAAGACAAGAGAAACGGAAATGATGTTCAAATCCGCGTTGGGCATAAAACAATTCATGGGGCTAAATACCCATTATAGACGATAAAAATATATACAGTGGTAGGTTCATAATGATATACGCTAAGGAGAAAATACCAACATATCCACTAAAATTTAATTATTGGAAGAAAAAAATACTACAACATGCCTACATATATACAAGTAGTGTAAATATATTTACTCAAATCTAAAATTTGCATTCAGGTAACAATAACCCAACAATTGGCACATTACACAGTCAGATTTGCGTGATAATCACTTATACCTACATGTCCGTTCGCTAAGATCTACTGAAAATGAGAAGCATAGTATAAAACGTAACGACATAACTACTAAGTACTATTGATGTCAGCAGGTCTTATCGTAACGCATTATTTTTCATTTTCATATAAGTGTATTTAAAAGATTTTGAGTCATTAATTACAGACAAGCCGCATAGTTAAATATAATATTATGATAACACATAACGCTCATAACATCAATTTAAAAAAAAATTAAAACGTAATTTAATTTTCTTAGTTGACATCATTTCAAAGTAAATAAATTATACCTACTTAATAAATTTTCTCTTCTTTTTAATATCAGAACAGTAATGAGGCAGGGAAGCTTAATACGCCAATAAATGTGGGTAGAAAAATACTTCGCTACAAAGATGTCGACTATACTAATGGTTTTCGTTTGTATAATTACAAGGAAAGGGACGACAAAAAGTCGATGCCAGCAAATGAAAAGCATTAGCTTAATTAACTTCCATCCATATTTATGACCAAGACAGAGTGAAATCTTGAGCATTAATTTATCATTTTGAGGAAAAATTACCTTTTTATTTTGTTTACGATTAAGCTATTCAATTACTGAATATGAATACAGTTATTTAATTAAAATTATAAAATCAACCGAGAATTAGTGTAGAATTTTGGAAGAGTTAATAATACAGTTTAGTGCAACAGTAAAACTAATGTCCTGTAAATGTACGCTTTAAGTTCATAACTAAGGCGGCGGTTACATTGGATGCGAATTTGTACGAAAATTTATTCGTACGAACTCGTACGAATTCATCTGACGTAAACACGTTTAAGTAATACGTATCTATTAATGAGAAGCTGGCGTCATGTCAAATCTAGGAAATTTCTTTGCTTAGTATTTGCAACACTGAGAATTATACTGTAAAATCAATTGGTTTCCACCTTTTTTGCCATAGTCACACGTGTCGTTTTTCATTAGCTTTTATTATAATTTTTCCGTTCATTCTTCATTCCTGTATTAATTTTTCGTTATATTCACAATCAGTTATTTTCATAACTTGGAAAGATTAAATACAATATTTATAAAAATAGATTGCATAAGTTGGATGAATCAATGGAAGCAGTTGAACACGAGATTCAGGCAATTACACGGGAAGAACGCGGAGAATTAATTTATGTCTACAGCATCAGGGTCATCATTTTCAATATTCTTTGTAATTATATTAATTTAGTGAAGAATGTTTATTTGTAAAACACTGTTCACTGTAGTTTATCTCAATCTACTCATAGTGATAATCCACCTTCTCTGTCAAATCAAGAAATTAAAACTGAAATGGCAAATTCAATCAACAATGACATTCAACGTATTCTCGAATGGGGAACCAATAATCTAGTTAAATTTAATGCTAACAATACTCAGTGTTGCCTTGTGTCCGCCAAAAAAGATCGATCATTTCCTGTTGTAAGTATTTTCCTACACGGCTTCTAAACTTTGGAATGATCTCCCTAGTTCCTGCTTTCCTCTCACTTATGATATGAGAAAATGTAAGGTAGCTGTTCATAGGCATCTATTGGCAACTCATTATCCCTCTATCCATCTTCCTACGTGTTCCCGAATGCTTTAGCACGATAGGCCAAATTTAGCATGTTCAGGTCCACAACCATAAAAAAAATAATAAATAACAATAATTCTAAAATTTATTTTGTTAAATAATTGTAATTAGCAAATATTGGCAATAAACATTTCCAAAAGTAGGGGTATTCTGTTTAATTTTAACAAACAATGTTTATAATTACATCAAAGTTGATTACCCCGTGTGACGGTAATGTCAATCGTTGCGACCGAAATGAAGTGTGGTAGTACCAACCTAACCAAAATTTGCTACGTGACGTCAGCTTCAATCATTAATAGACACCCGTTATACAGGTATGGAAAAACATTATTGCAGCTTTGACTTATAATAAGCTAGAAAGAAACCCAATAAGCATTATATGAGTGTGAGAGAAACATAACTTTACCGATGTTGCCACATATTTGCATGTACCCACAAAATAAGAACTACTTAAGTCTCCTTCAATCTAGCTTCAACATTTCTAACAAAATCAAAGCAATTAAGGTAATGTTGAAAAGTTGCGTGTTCTTTGATATTATTAAGTAAATACTTTACACTTAAACATTAAATGATAATACGTCAAACGTCGAAGTTTATTGTAATTGCGAATTTATGACATGATTCGATTACTACTCGTACGAAGAACTAAGAAGAAACTTACGAGAGCTACAAACAAGAACATTAACATTTATATTGAAAGTATAACTTAAGTTTAAGGTTTATCTTTAGTATTATAATTTTTATTGAAAAACCAACCGTTCGTAAAAATGAAGAATGAATGAATACACTTTTTTCAAAACTCTACTTTATAAGATTTTCGAAAGGACCTCCACCTTGCGCAAGGCAGTAACCCAATCTGTGATAAAATTCAGTTCGGGCGTTTTCTAACATTTCTTAGGTGATGCTGTTTAAAGAGTCTGTAATTTTGACACGAAGTTCGTCAAAGTTGTTAGCATGTCCATAAATTTGTTGGAATACGTATCCCCAAACAAAAAAGGCCTTCGGTGCGATATCAGGTGAGCGAGGAGGATATTTAATAGAACCTTTTCCACTAATAATACGGTTAGGGGACATAGTTTCCAAAAACTCTTATCGCAGTATGAGCAGGACAGCCATCTTCTTGGTACAAAATGTCATCAAAATTTATATTGAGGCGTTGAACAGCTGGAACTATCTAGTTTCTCAACAGTTCTAAATATTTGTCCGCATTCAAGTTTCCGTTGATAAATAATGCTTAAAATTCCTGCACACACATTAACCTTTGGGGGTATTGTGTCCGGTAAGGAATACTACGCATTGTGATGGCACTCGTCGGTAAACAAAATATTTTCAATAAATCTTTCGTTTTCATTAGTCCGATTCATCATATCTTCACAAAATTCCATACGCTTTTGATGATCTTCTGGAAACATTTCTTGTGTAGTTTGCAAATTATAACAACGGTGTTATATTGCGAACTGTTCTTGGTTCAATATTCATTTCTTCAGCAATTTTTGTACTATTGCACGGGAAATTAGCTTCTGCTAAACTACACACTGCAATTTCTTGAAGTTCACGGTCTTCGTTGAAGTTACGACCAGGATTCTCACCATCATTGCCATCAATTTTCTACAATTATTTAAACATCCACATCTTTCAAATTTACAAACAGTACGCATAATCGTACTTTCTTTTGGAATTGGCCTATTTTTAAAGGAAAAAGCAAACCTGTCCATTATTTTTTCTGCAGTGCTTCGTGAATAATACCGCTTAATAATCTGTATTTTTTCTTCAGTGGAATACATGAGTATTGTGTCGGACTTGGAAAAACACTGATTTTCAATTCTCGTTGACAGTAGCTGTTAAATGTGTCATTGATACTAGCTTACCCAAAAGACGCATGTATGGCATCAGCGCTTGTTTGTTGAGTATTCTATCTCACTTAGCACGTGAACTGATTATACTGTCTTTTTTTTTGTTTAGTATAAGTCAAACCCGCGATAATATTTTTCCATACCTGTATGTGGTTACAGTGATTGCGGCTAGTTCGTACGTATTCGCACAAAGTCGTACGAATGTTCTGATACGAACAAAATAGTTTGTTTTTTGATCAGTAGTCGTGCGAATACATATGTGTATTTAAGGATGGATTCGGAAAAATTAATAACAATAATTGAAGAAAAGCGATCAGTATGGGACCAGAAGTCCAAACAATATCATAATAGAGACCTAAATAAAAAGTTCTGGAGGGAGGTGGCTGACAAAATGGATGTAGCAGGTATGTAGTCGGGTATATTGTAAATTGAGGTTATAAACTTTGAATTGTAAACGAAAATAAAAAATCTATTATTGAAAATTAATTGGATATAATTAGTGAAACGTGGTATCTATTATAACGGTCTTTGATACCTAATTCTACCTTGGTGCAAGTACTTATTTTCTTACTATTATTCTTATTAGTATGGAATATAATATTTTTTGGGCCTAGCTAGATTTAGAGTTTTTAACCTCCTTTGACAACCTTTACATTTGTAAATAAATTAGGTACATTTTTGTTATTAGACATGTTATATTTGAAAATATACATTTACTTCTTAACAATTCAAAGTACATAATTGTTTTTCGAGTGTTGCTAATTACTCTGATTAAAGTATTGTATTGAGTGGTTTCAGAAATATAGGGAGTTCCTTCTAAACCGATGATTGTATTATGTAGCAGACAAATAGACTTTACAATTAAATCGACTTTGTCAGGATTAACTTCAATTTCTGCTTTTAAATTTCGCCACTTTGCAGTTATATTACCAAAAGTGCATTCAACAACACGTCTAGCTCAAGAAAGACTATGATCAAATTTTTTTGCTCAGGAGACAAATTGTGTCCTGAATATGGTCTCATTGAATAATTCTTTAATGGATATGCTGAATCTCCTTCTAAAACATGTGGCACCATAATATCTGAATTGGGCAGAGCTTTTGGCGGGGGTACGTTAAAAGTGTCTTTTTCAAGATGATGAGATAGTGACGTATTTGCAAATATTCCACCGTCATTCTGTTATCCATAGATTCCAACGTGAACACTTATAAATCGGTAATTTGCGTCTACCAAACCTTGTGACACCATAGAAAAGTACTGTTTGTAATTAAAATAAAAAGATCCCGAATTTAATGGGCATTTAATTCTAATATGCTTGCTATCGATGACTCCGATGCAGTATAAAACTGAGTTGCAACTGATAAAAACATTATTATAAGTTTTTGATAAAAACATTGTTTCTGTGGGAAAAGGCATATGCTTTTTATACAAAATGTCCCATATAGCTTCACAGGTTTCATAAACGACTAGTTTAATTGTTGTGTGTGACATTCGAAATGAGAAGGTCAAAGATCGAAAAGAAATACCAGTAGCAAGCCACCTAAAAAAACAGATTGGTACTAGCCAGCAAGACAGACATCACTGGTACACAATGCAAATAAATGGGTCGTATGAATAAACCTAAGCAAATGCTTTTACTTCAAAGTTTCAAAATTTTTTTCTTTATTTTCAATATCAATTAAAAATTGCTTGATTATATTGGTAGTGTTAGTACAGAGAATAATATTCACTCTCTTCCAAAGCTTTCGGAATTTATTATTTTGTTGAAGATTTTTCAGTAAAAGCATTTGTTTCCTTTTTATTCGTATGACTTAATATTGTGGACCATTGTAAGTATCCACCGTAGGTGACCAATTTTCTGATCCATATCACATTTAATTTTCGTTGCAGAGACTGTGGTTCGTTCAAACTGGAGATACGTTTAGAAAAGAGCTCGCTAAAGTACAAGAAAAAAGAAGTGGAGATCTGAGGAAATACCCTCCAAATGGCAATTTTTGCGAACATTCCTTTTATTGAAGACCAATTTACACCCCGAAAAGTAACAGGATATATTTCCATCGATAAAACACAAGAAGATCCACATAATGAACAATCATAAGAAAATCTACACAACTTGAAAGGTGAAATTGAAATCCCTAGGAAGAGGTCTCTTCAAACTGAGACCAATACTTCACGTAAGAAAATTAAAAGTGTTGAAAGCACCACAATGCAGAAATTACTGGCGATAGAAGAAAAACAATTGAGCCATTTAAATCAGAGTTCTGAAGATCGACAACAGCATGGTGATGATTACTATTTCGCCCTAAGCCTTGTTCCATATATTCGACAACACCAACCATATAAATATTATTAGAACAAAGTTATATATATAATATAATTATTATAATAACATATTGTTCCACAACAGGTAAGTTCACAAACATCGGGGCAGTATACACCAGTTGGTGTACTACCATCACCCGCATACGCAAGTTCAAACACAATCACAGGCATATACACCAGTTCCAACACCATCACCAGCACATACTTGTACTTCTACAGATTTGTCAGACGATTCATCCCAACAAAACTACTCGACCAGTACAATGCGATAATACAATGGATAATGGACAACAAAATCCTTCACAAACGGCAACACAATATCTTTCTGATTATCAACCTAATCTATAAATCGTATCATATTTTCTAATAAATACTAGTTTATTAATAAAGTTACTTACCGTAATGTTACAATCAGCGTTTCTTCTGGTGAAATACATTCCCGAAAGTTACTACGTTTATAAAGTCTAACTTCAACAGCTTTTAGTATATAATGAAATGTGGATTGTGTCATTGTAACATATTCCAAAATGCTTGATCGTTGCTCTTGAGTTTTTCATATGATCTTCCAAATTCTCCTTCTTCAGTCGATGATAAATAATCGTCTACCCAGCAGCATTAGGTATTTTCCAATAGAATAAATTTTATTAAAGGCGTGTCCAATAAGTAAGACTCATTAGCTTGATGATCCATTGCACTTCACTTCATATGCCAATTTAAAATAAGAAGGCGTAGGTACTACCCTTCTGCATCAAATGTAACCACTATGTTCGTACGAATTCGCACGATATTTATTCGCACGAGTTCGTACGAATAAATTTTCGTACGAATTAGCATCCAATGTAACCACTATGTTAGTACGAATTCGGACGATATTTATTCGCACGAATTCATACGAATAGATTTTCGTACAAATTCGTATCTAATGTAATCGCAGCCTAATACCTAAACTATATTAACGTTAATATACATTATCCTAATAAGTTAACGCTGTTTTAATTTACCCAATCTTTAGTGTGCCTTAAATAATATTGACGTCACTTTTTTGTCCGGCCATGCGCGTACAAAAAAAGTACTTTTGTTCGCTCACGGCCGGAAAAAAGTGACGCGACAGAAATTTAACAGAAGTAATAAATATTAGTTGAACTTTAGAACTTTATTAACCATAATTATTAATGGTAACATTTCAGCGATCGTGGCTTTTTAGTTTTACTATCAGCAATCTTTATATGAATAACAAATCCTAAATCTTCTATATTGCCTATTGTCATGTTCATCATTTCATCGCACCTACATACTCCTGATACGCACATATTTTAAAACTTTAATGTATTTATGCAGGTAAGTATATTAAAAGTGATATAACCTTAATTCCTAGATATTGCTCTTTAGCTGCAATGTTAAAAAAATCTTCAAACTGTTCCCTCGTGAACACATTTGTTTCAGGGTTATAGCCTTCATTCTCCTTCTTCAAATCAGCACGTAGCTACATATATTTGCTAATACCTGATCCATGTTTGACATTCAGTAATTATTCTATCATGGAATATTTAGACTCTTTTTTTAGTTTGGTTACCAATTCACAAAAATAAGCTAATAGCATGCTTTCAAAATCGTTTGTAATGTTTTTCTCATTGCACCATGTGAGAAATTTTTCATAAGCATGTTTTAATCACTACTTGACTTAGTTGGAATTAAATCGTTCGTAGCTATCTTAGCGATTTGAACAACGTCGGGCGGCATACAGCTGGGTTCGGAATCCGATATAATGTAATCTGCAAGCAAATTTGTTCAATACATTTTACTACAGCAAGTGAAACGTTGACGCTCAGTTACTTAACAAAAACGCACAGTCCTAGAGTAAGACTTTGAATCTTTCGGAATACTATATTGTTGAATTGTCAAAATTTTTTTCGCCTTGACAACCACAAAACCAATAACCACAGCAATGTAGTTTTACATTTTTCTTAATCTACGTGCTGCGCTGCAATCTTTTTTGAAAATATTCTCTTAATACTATCGTTTAAACGCCGTTTGTGGAAAAATAGCATGTTTTATTAGGAGTAAAATCACTTTTTGTGGCTCGTCTAAAATTGTCGACCCCACTACGTTCGGCCGTCAAACATTCAGCCTCGCCACAAAAAGTCACACCTTTACTCCTAGTAAAACAATATACTATTATATGTACAATGTTCCTTATTTTCGAAATCAACTTATTATAAAAGAGGTAGCATAATTATCCCAAAAAAATGTTATTAAAATTATTACATTTCTTTTAATTTCCGTTTTATAGGTGGAAAGGTCGCGTGGTGTTCCAGACTAGATATCTGTTGTACGAGAACGATCTTACCATCAAGCGCTGGTCACAAAATTGTCGACATCTGTCAAATACCCCTCAACGCATACTTTTGTCAAAAGTTGCAGAGACACCAGTCGTTTCTTTAAGGTTTCCATGGTAACTAAGAGAGTGTTTTAGTTACTTTGCCGCTGGGCGAGCGACAAAGTAAAAAAAAGCTTGCTCCTCGGAAAAGTGCAACTTTGCCCTTCTTTTGGAAGCGCAAATTTGTATTTTTCGCTCGGTTGTAGAAAAATACTATTTCCGGTTTATTTAATTAGTAGGTTATGCCATTTTTAAAATATCAATGCAAATAGAAGAAAGAATTCAAACACTCCATATTTAAAAAAACATTTTCTCTAACCAAAAATAATAGAATTAAAAAAAATACGTAATTATTTTAGGTAGTGGAAAGCAAAATTGATATTTCCTGATTGTTAAATGACGATGTGTCCATATCAGTTACAAATAATGAAACGAAAGAAGACGTGCAAGACTTGTCAATGATAAAGCGTAAAGGTAAAACAGAAAATGGAATGTTATTGTAAACTTTCTATGTACAACAATTTTCAGTAAAGTGTGGGAATATACAAAGCTTTAGCAAAGTATAATCAAGTTAACTTGTTGGTGTTATAACTAATAAATGTAAATAGTTCAAAGAGAATAATATAAGACTAAAACATGCAACGTACGATTACAGAATTTATTATCCCAAATTTTAATTTCATTTTAATATAGCTTTTAGTTTCAGAATGTAAATTTGTGAATATAATTATATTAACACACAAAATGATTTATTTGAGAAATCACTAACTTAGATGTTAATATTAAGTCTGACGATTACAATGTTGACATCGCCTTTTACATTATTTCCTACCATCTAATACAAACAAAACACATTAAAATAGAATAATCAAGTGATTAGATTCTTAGTAGTAAGAAATAAACGATAAAATACTAAACAATACTTTTAATCTTATCTTTCATTTCTAGGTAAGGATATTGTAAAGGGTTTTGGTGGTGGCAGGAAGCCTGCCCTCAACCAGAACCGAAACAAAAATTAAGACTCGTTTGGAAATGTTTTATTTTATGGTGTTATCTTATTATTGTGAGGGACCATTCTTGGACGGGTTGCGAACAGCGGTTATTGGCTTAAGGGGTTGGAAACGGATTCGGGCGCCACCCAAGATAAGCTAATGTCCAGCCGGTATTTGGGTCCAATCCGGAACTTGTACGGTTTCAAAACGGCTGCTCAAAATTCAGTATTTTCCCAGCGGTGGAAGATCTAAAACAAAATTAATTCGGACGGACGGCGGGTATGGAAGCTAACAAAGGTCACAGGTTCCCTTGACAAACACGATCCTTCACCAATGATTTGTCATGAATGAATGGTGGCGGTTCAATAAACACGAGCTCTCATAGTGTATTTAAATTTCGGTTACGGTTTAAATATGGGCGGTTATCAGTAGCAAAGCAACTTCTACTACTTGTATTGAAACAAATCAAATACGTCCTTATAGAGCGAGTATCTATTAACTTAAATTAGATTCAGTAAATTAAACTACTCTTTACCTCATACTCATTAATAGTGAACAGCTTCGACTATGTAATACAGCAGTAAGAACGAAAAAGATAACGGATCGGACGGGCCACTTGCCCGTATAACATCGGCATGGTCGTAGGAGGGAATTTCCCATTTTCCTATACAGGCAAACGCTTCGAGAGATATTTTATTTAAAATTAAATTAATTAATGGTTTAATACTTATTTTGATATTCCCAAATTTTTGGTCAGTAAATAACGGATAGACCGATATCAAATTTTGCCACTTTATGCAAAAAAAATTAATGTCCTATATAACGGTTTAGTTATATAAAATTTTATACAATGCAAGTAGATTTCATACATTCAATTACTATCTTAAAGTGATTTGGCCAATATTATTGACATTATTGCGTACTATCCGTTGAAACTAGAGCATTATTTACCGTTGTGGAGTATTCTATTTTTCCATTGCATTCTTCGGTTACTTGTACGTTAACTTTGGCAGATAGAAGTAACTTGTAGTTAGCAGACCGCAAAAATTTTATTATTTTAATAAACGTTTGTCAAATCGCCATTGTTACCGCAATAGAAAAGATAATTAGTCGATTTTTAATATCTTGTTAATACGTTGTAATTTGCTAATGTTTTCGGAATATTTTATTTTGTGTATTTTTATCTAAGAAATGTGGGAATGTATGTAACTGATATTTGGCTAAGGGTTGAAAAACACATGTTGGGGTTTAACTTGCAGGAGTACGCTTAAAAATTGCTTTACTGAAAGGAAACGAATGAGTGGAAATTATTATGCGTACATGCTTGATATAAAAATGTCACTAGTTTAATAATTAATTACGTCGGTACACACTGCAATCAAAGACGTTTTTGTTTGTTACTAGGAAGTTTGATTTTAAATGTAGGGTTTGTTACGGACGAATGCATATCTTTAAAATTAAGATTTCGTTCTATTGGGAATGCGAAAAATGTTCCCACGAAATAATTTCCTGTTTCTTTTTTTATTATTACTTGCAATACCGGGGTTGATTTTCGGGGGTAAATGTAGTTAGTTTGAAATCGAAGGGAAAGGCAGTTGCTGTTGGAATTTTGATTGAGCCGGATTGCTTTTATTGTTTTAATTAGAAACTCCCTTTGTAAGCCGTTCGGTATATAAATATTTTGTCATCTACCTTTTAGCAAAACTAAAATTCTAATTCACTTTTTTCTCTTAGTCCATTAATCTATAATTAATCGCCGCGGCGCCGAGTTTTAAACCACCCATCTTAACTCGTCGTGTTGGTGATAAACTGTTTAGCTAAAGGGAATATATTCAAGTGTAGGTAGGTATTTTTATACAAATTAAATCTCACAGCAAATAATTTTACAAGCCTACATAACGTATTAAAAATAAAACATTGCCTTGGAAAGGTATCTCATCCGCACGCGGGCTCATTAAGCTGCTAATATAAAAGGCAGTACAAGGCTCCCTCATTCTTGTATTTGGGTGAATTAGTATTGTTGTTGTTTATATTTATATTTGCGTGGAGGTGGGCCTGGCGAGCGGGTACAGGATAGACGTAGGTTATAATTGTAATAGGCAATTGCCGAGTGTTTACATACTCCCGGGTCCAGATGACCATTAAACACCTCGAATTTTATTTTTATTGTTGTATTGTTGTACTGTTGTTACCTGAGAACGGGACGCAGAATTTTTCTAACGCACTCAAACTAACATATCAGTCACGATGTATCTATTTACAACTTGTAAGGTGCTGTTTTAATGAAGTGTTTTTTGTGTCAGTTTGTTTAAGTTCAATTGTTTGCCTGCGAACGGGTTCCTATTTATATGTAATTTATTGTAACTGTAGTTATGTATTTTGTTCTTTAATAGTCACTAAACAATGGTGTACGTGTAAATTCCTTGTCTATTTTCTTTTGTCCTTGCCTTTATCTTATTATCACCTGTGCAATTTTACTGTTGTGGTATTTTATATGTACCGTAATTTGCCTTATTGTTTTATTTGCTTATTTACTTAAAGACCGGCATGATTGGTTTTAGAGGACCACATGTTTGGTATTACGATTTTTATTCTGATTTATTTATGACACAAGTGTGGGTGTGATTACATGGGTTTTTATATTGTGTTTATGTGTTGCTAAACTGCTCGTTATTTATTTTTCTTTTAATGTTGTAATTTTGTTCGCACCATAACCGGATTTAATGGTGTTTTGTTATATATTTAACCCTTTCACAGTTGTTTTTTTTGTGTTATTTGATTTATCAATGTACTTGTGCAATTATTTATTTATGAATAAAGTGGGTTTTATTGGTGGTTCTTTCCCACAATAGTACATTAACGGGTTGAACCGTCATTGCGCAAAGCTTGTTAATTTAGTTTAAGTAGTTTCATATTTTTACCTGCCCCACATGATGCAACACTTAACCTCATCCAGCCTATCTAATTCAAATAGCACAACGTACCTACCACTAGACGGCCAATTCCGTTTATCAGATTTGAGGTTTGCGAGTAATTCAATATCAGACATAAATATATTCTAATATTTTAATTAACGCCAGGAAAGTCAATGTAAGGCAAGCAATTAATTTCAGTAATAGTAACATTATTGTCAGTAAAGTCAAGATAAATCACTTAACGATTGTTTTGTTCTTGAATTTGCATAATTGCAAATAAGTTCAAATCACACTTTTCAAGAGTTCGAACACCTGGGGGACTCTACAAACTTTCTATTATTTAATTATGAGTACACTTTGAAGTTATTGGCGGTTTTTCGAAACACAATGCTTGAACTTCAATTCATTGGCGTTCTTAGTTTGTCCATAACTCTTCATCAACATTCTGTAAGTTATATTTGAAAGGTGTTAGCAGGATGTTGTTATGTATGTCTGGTATGCGATATATTCATAGGTATTGATAGGATTTTGGATTTAAGATTGGACTGTATAATATACACGTGATAATCTCATGTACTAAAACAATGTGAAAATTTGAAAATTCTAGCAATTTGAAAGTATATAAATTAATCGCAAAAGTTTCGTAATTTTTGTTAAACCTTTGTCAGTAATTATTTCCAAATTGGTGATTTCTGAAAATGCTAAAGTTATAGTTCTTGGATTTTTCGAAGGATGCTTAATAATTTTGTGCATGAAAGGTTATCCTATTGTACATTCAGCAGAATTTCGAAAGTGTGGCTTAAATTTTATTGCGTTTTATGAAGAATTAATGTTGTACTCAATTACTTTCAGGTCACCGGAATACCTTTCGTCGACTCGTGAAATTTTTATACCAACAAAGATTCGTGAAAATTACCAAAAAATTATCACCACTTATGTTGATTGTTGTCGTGTATTTTTCGTTGTGGCTTTTCTTTGCGTTGACAAGTGTATGTATTAAGGCTCTATTTCTGTGTTTAAATAAAATGTACGAGTCAAACAATAATCTAGTCAATATGAAAATGTAAACTTTCACCATTATAACTCATAACAAAATATTTGTCTTTTTTTGGGTTTTTTTAATGGTGTATTTTAAATTATACAATCTAAACACTTCGATAACACTTACAGTTATCTTCGTCAGTAGTAATATTTGTTAAAAATTGTTAAAGATGTTGTAAACGGTTTTGTCAAAGTTGAAAAATGTTTTAATTTTTCAACCTGTGACTGTAGGAGATGTGATTGGTCTTTGTAATAAACCCCTTTCTGTAACAATTCGAAACGTAAGCATTGTCATAAGACTCATTTTATTAGCTTAAATGCTAAAAATAAATAACTAGATCGAGTCCCTAATCTAAAGTATAAAAAAAAACAAGTAAATAGATGAAATAAACAAATAACTACCTCTAATTTGTAATCGATACTTTAAATTAAAAATAACTAAATAATTTTTCTTTTCTCAAATAAATAACAGCAAGTCGCGTAGGGGACAATCTAATTTAAATACGAAGGACGAAGTTATTGAATAGAGTTTTAACGGTTTGAATATTAATAATAAACAAAAATAATAATAATCTAAACAGTAGAAGTTTTGTAACGTATGAAATTGCTTTTTAAATAAAAAAGGCGAGTAAATAATATTTAGGATTGCTGTAGCATTGAACTTCTACGAAAAAATACGGTTCCTTTAAATCTCATAAAATCATATTGGCACAAAGATGTGATTATGCATGTCAGAGTCGTAAATTTAAAAAAACCCTCGGTAGCTGTAAAGTCTAGGCACAGCTTGCAGACTACTTGGTCAGTTTTTGAACCTCTTTCTTTGTTTTCTAATTTAAAAGTTAATCCTTCCTTTAGTTTTGGTACTGAAATAATTTTAAGTTTAATTATAACATCAGATTATTTTATATTATATTTTCTTTGACGGCAAATTTAAAATATATTCTTGCTTTTACCATTGTTACTAAATTTCATCATAATTTTAATTAATTGAGTTCAAGTTGAGAGGCCATTATCGTTATTTATTATTACCCTTCACATTAAATAGAAGTGAAATTTAAAAAATAGAAACGTTTAAATTATCACAATTTGCTACAATAATAAAGCAGATTTGATCGATAAATATTAAATTAAATAACGGACATCTAAATTAAAAATAATTAAAGCATTTGGTCGCAAATAAATAACAGTAAGTAGCACGAGAACCAAGAATCGCGTCGGGAACAGTCTAATTGAAACATAATGTGATTGAAAAGTATGTAAGTGAAAAAGAATGTGTATGTATATATTTTGTACATTTAAAAATTCATACAGTAAGTATACACTCTATATTATTTATATACTTCTTGACTTTGTCTATATTTCTACTTCTTACTTCCTTACGTGTAGGGGCAGTAGACAAATAACTGTCCGGTAGTAGGACGATACCGTTAGTAGGGAATACTACATCGTCGGGGGCACAATTTGGCTAGTAATCGGTCTGCCTGCTATGGTATTATTCAAGAGAACAATGCAATTGTCTCGGATCGACCTGTCTACAAGGGGCGCTCAAAGTTGTAACAGAGAGGCCCCGTTGCTGATGACTGTGCAAGGAACGAAGGGCGAGTCGGTATGTGGAATGTTAGAGGCTGCTGTGGAGATGGAGGATGGCAGCTTAGTACTATGGTCAGAAGTTGACACTGAAATGCATGTCGCAAGAAGAGTTGGGGTGGTCGTAAGTGAAAGAGCAAAAAGATGTGTTAAACAGTACGAATTGGTATCTGCCCGGGTAATGTGGGTTAGAATGAAAGTGGAGTTTCGAAGAATTCTTCTGATTGCATGCTATGCACTGGTGAATGGAGAAAGAGAACTTCTGGAGTAGAGAAGGTGTTGAACGTATGTAATCGAAACGAAAGAGTGATGATAGTAGGAGATATTAATGGATGGACGGTGTACTGAACGCGTTCTAAGTTCGGAGACCAAAGAGTCAATGAGAATAGTGAAGGCCGGGTGAACATCTGTGTATCTCTTGTGTCTAATACATGGTTTAATTGTGCCGTGCGGATATGTGGAAGGGCGACTGTAGGTAGACAGAAAATAAAGAAGCTAAGGAGGCAGTGACAATAAGTAAAGAGGAAGTGATGGCTGTGGAAGGAGAGTAAATGCAGAATATTTTGTGGAAAACAAAAAACTCTTTTGGAAATAAGCCAAAAATGCAAAACGTGACCCAAAACAGAGCGCTGCAGCAGTGATGGATACGAGCAACGTAATAGTATGGGATGATTGTGAAGTGAGGAAATGCTGGCAAGAATATTTCGAAAAGCTGTACAGTAGTGTGGAAAGTAAGACTGAAGGGTTAAATTAGGAGAATGTTGAAGGTATGGTGAATGAAACTGAGTAGAATATTGGGATAAATGAGGCAGAAAAAACGGTTGGAAGGTTGAAAAACAGTAACGAAGCAGGCATATATGAAATCACTGGTGAAATGCTAAAGTATGGAGTTGCTAAGCTTATACGAAGATTGTGTGATATATTCAATGTGTGCCTTAAAGGTGGAAAAGTACCGAGGGATTGGAATAGCGCGATCATTGTACCACTGTGTAAGGGCAACGGGAATAAGAGTGATTGCAAAAATTGCAGAGGAATAAGTTTGCTCAGTATACCTGGTAAAGTATTTGGAAGAATACTGATTGATAGAGTACGAGAAACTACACAAACTAAGATTTGGGATGTGCAGGGTGGCTTCATACCAGGGAGAGGATGTGTGGATAAATTGGTTGCTTTTCAACAGGTAATCGAAAAGTGTTTAAGTGTAAAAAGGAAGCTGCACTGTGAGTTTGTAGATCTGGAGAAAGCATACAATAGAGTGAATAAGAAGGACCTGTGGGAAATATTGAATGAATATGACGTAAATAAAGGCCTAATAAACGGAATAAGGGCACTATACAACGGTAGCCGGGAATGTGTTAGGGTGAGAGGAGGTGTGAGTGAATACCTTAATATTGAGCAAGAAGTCAAACAAGGCTATGAGAATCCACCGTGGTTGTTCAATGTATATATGGATAAATGTTTGAGGCAAGTATGTATCGATACAAATGGTGTAATGATTGGTGACGTAAATGTACGAGGTCTGGTGTATGCAGATGATATAGTCTTATTAAGTGACAGTGCAGATGAGCTACAAACTGCTCTGAGGAAGCTTGATACAGTCTTTGAGAGCATGTACCTAAAGGTAAACGTGAACAAAACTAAGACTGTGGCGTTTAATCGGGAAGGTGGAAAGGAGAGTAGAGTGTTTATCCTGCAAGTGTGAGAGACAATGTATGAATCTTGCGGAATCTCGGAAGGTATGCGGAGATAGGAAAGCATGGAGAAAGATTATGAATGAAGAATAAATAAGAGGCAGGGATTGTTTTGCCTACCCCGCAAGGGTATGGCGTGAAGGTTAAGTTAAGTTAATTACTGAGTAATTTCAAATTACACTTTTAGGATAGGGAACCTTGGGACACTACACAATATACACCGTTTCTTATTAATTTATATTGTTTATAAATTGTGCAACTTGTCTAGTAATAATACGGGTTTTACATCAAATAAAATACACTTAGAAAATGTATTTTACATAAATTGTGCAAGTATGGTTTCCTTTGCACTAGGCAAAATAATTCCCATCAAAAACAAACTGGAGTGATAGTAACAAATTTTAAGGGTGATGATATTACGATCATCAGAATTTTTCATTAGTTTCGAAGATAGGTATATTTTACCATCCACGTGCCATATCGTATTAACGGTAATAACCAAAATAGTTATACTTTTCAATTTTAAGTAAATCGATGATATTCAGAGATTACTTTATTACTTTATTGTCTTTTAAATACGTAATTTGATTGTATAGAATTTCTTTAATAATGAAATTGTGTTTTCGTGAGGGTTTTAAACATTAATTGTGTTATTTTGATTTTTTTCTTAATAAAGTTTCAATAGTGACGTTAAAATATAGTCGTTACAGTAAAATATTTGTTTTAAGAACATATACAGCAAATAGCTGACAATGGTTATAGTAGGTAACATACACATACCCAACTCAAGATATAGCTGATTGATGGTGTCATATGTATCCCAAAAGGGCGTGCTGGCTTCTTCATTACCATCCTTTTGTATGCCTTTATTCAATGTTTCCACAGTTGACGTGCTAGGAATAGCTCCATTTGGGTCCCTGAAACAATTTTTATAAACTGTTAAAACAATGCCATTACACACATACATTTCAAGAAACATTGAAATTTTTTATAGTAATATAATAAATACTAATACTAATTATAATTATTGAACATTTCTAACATACGTTTGTTAAATTAAATGTTTAGTCTTCCGTTAATAAATAATAAGTTCCATTTATTTATTGGCTTAATAATATCAGCTGGGACGAAACGAATAAAATTCAGCTGCGTTTCCTATTTTATTTTATTGACTAATTTCTTTTTATTGGCTATAAAATATGTCAGCAGAATTTTGGTCTGGCTATCGAAATCTGAAGTATTGTACACCGTATAATACAAGCATCCCAGAAAAGCGTTATAACCACATCATAAACTTTAAGACAATTCTATCGTGAAACATAAAGTTTGATTCTTTTTTAGTAGCTATATTAGGTTCAGGGTTTTTTTAATTAATAGAATTTAAGTATCTGGTACTTTTAAACGCACGCTACAATTAATCTTGACATCGCTTAGATAAATCTAAAGCAACCAAGTAGTTTTTAGATTTTCAATACATGTAATAGGATGGGTCAATTTAAGTCATTGGAAGTAAGCCAAAAGAGCAGTTTGTGATATACGTTATATACACGACACTACAAATTGTGTCGCCGGTGTACGGAAGTCACAATTTAAATGTAACAAAATTTTCTTTATTTAATGTTCCAATGTCATTTTAAGATTTAATATTTCAACCTATCCAACATTTATCAGTTACTTCAGAAAATGCGCAGCTCAAAGTGCAACATTTAATTTTAAATTAACATTATAAAATGCAGAAAGTTTCTTATGCATTTTGTACTATTTGTGATATTAGGCTTTAAGAACAAAAATAGGTATTTACCTTAAGTGTGTAAGTATTTTTGAGACAGGACGTTGTTTAAGGAACGAGGCCGTTAAAAAACTTCCGTGACGAAAAGAAGCAAACGTACGGTGTCATGGTTATAGTTTACCTGCTACTTGCGTATTTTAATTTGTTTTCATTATTTCAAATTTAATGGTCAAAATTAGTATTGCCATTTTTCGCAATCATCTTTCAAATTTTATATGCAGTAGTCATCTGAATAACAAAGTGACACACTTATGTTATTTAAAAGTAAAGAGAATAACTATTTATTTGTCACTCATTCAAAGAGATTGAAAAGTTGATTAATGTAACACAACAGAAGGAGTTACTATCACTAAAATTTTGGCAAAATATATAAACCCATTTTATCTACAGTTTTAAGGGAACGCTACAGCGGATGAATATAAGCAACGTCGGCTAAAGATTTGTAGTCGCGGTCTAACATTTGATGAAACAGAAATGTAAGGCTGAAACCTTCACAGTATATAGGATTGCTAAGGAGCCACGCAGATTCACCCATAAACGTTGGAGATATGGGCAAAGAAGTCTTCAATCAGGACTTTTGAACAAATTAAGAAAGTTTTAATAAACAGTCCTTTTTTAAAAATAAAATCTAAAACAAAAAAGGAAAAACCGAAAACACATAGCTCTTTTTCTGTGGTGATATTTATACACTCATTTTGTTGGGGCGCAGAACAATGAATCACCTCGATAACCAAGAGCAAAATTTTATAACCCATGAACAGCATTTGGAACGAATGTTGTCTATAATCTATAGTTATACATCACTTCGTTGGACATACGGGAATTCGACTAAATGTTGTCCCGATTTTATTTAGATACACCAATTTCGTAGTAGACGCCACAAAATGGATTGACCAAGAAATAAATTCTGTAGCGTATAAGAATTTGTTAGCGTTTGGGATGAATTTTTTCCAAAACATTGTATGTATAGACCAATTGCGTTAGAGTCTGGAAAAAACAGATTACCTAGAGACAAAGAGCCAGTAATAAGCGTTCGGTTTACACATAACGTGGAATATGCTAAGGTTTACAGCTTCCTTAATTCCAATTATGTTAGTTGGTTACTAAGGATTGTGTAAGCGCGTAAGCTTAACTTATAAACCTAGAAACCACGTGCCTTGAGCATTGTGCTTTTGGTTATATACGCGTTAAATAAATAAAGTTAGTATTTAACTTAGATTAAAACTACAACATTACCCAAAATGAAACAGTTTACTCAGACCGAAACTTATACTTTCATAAGTACTAATTAACTTTAAATTTTCTAAATGGTCCTGCTATTTAATTTCAAATGCAAAAAAAAGTGGCTTTACTGACAGCAGTAGGTATTTTCCAGAACTTTCACAGTTTTCAGCAATTATAATTATACTCCACAACTCACTACCCTAGCACATCTAATAAAAGTTTCTAAAATCGACTTCAATTGGGTTCTAAACAATACCTGCTTTGTTCAGAAGTAAACCTACCTGCACGGCACTTTTATGTACGTTAACCCTTTAGATAAAAAAAATAACGGTAATCAAGTTCACATAGGGAGAAGACGTGCACTTCCCAACACTGTTTTTTCATTTTATCACTTTCGAGTTCGGCCTTACATATTATCCGAACTCATTCTTGCTACCGTAAAGTTTGTTATTGAGTAGTAACCTTCCAGTACTGTTTTTCAGGCTGCCTTTTAACTTCCACTATTTACTTTGATAAGAAATCAGGTTGGTGAGACACATACACATGTACACACCTACATATGCACACATATGCTCGCACGCACACGCTCGCAGGCACGCAAGCGATTACGCTCAAACGGGCAGACACGCACACACACGCATACACCCACATACACACGCACACGCACGCACGCACACACGCACACACACACGCACCACACGCACCACACACACGCACACGACACCACACCACGACACACCACACACACACACACACCACACACACACACACACACACACACACCACACACACACACACACACACACACACCACACACACACACCACTACACACGCACACACCACACACACGCACACACATATGCACACACCGCACACATACGCACACACTCTCCTGTAAATTTTTAAACTAGTTAACTTTTCGTCCAATCAGAAAATTCAATTTAAAAAGCTAAAGCGTCAAATTACATCGGAATGTTTCCCTACGATTTTGCAAAAAACACGGTATTGTGTTATATGAATAGAGGGTCTTAATTAGATAAAGCTTCGAATAACTACACTGATCCTTAATTATGTTTTAAGAAGCTTTGAAAATCAAATATCAATACCATTCAATATGGTAAATTTTGCGAAAATAAAGTAATAGGGTATGGCACCGACAGCACTAACTAATACAAAAAGAACACACGGCAATTAAAATACTAACCCGCTATATGGTATATAATTAAATTTAATATTATCCGTACATTCTTATCAAATAATAAATAAAACACTTTTCCACGTTATGGGGTTAATAAAAGAGGTGATTCAAGACTAATATAGATTAAGCGAGAAAATCAAGAAAGGGAACTAGAGGAAAGAGTAAAGGCAGAGATAAAAGACTTATAAGTACTATTCTGGAATGTGGCGATTAATGGGAGCGATGTGAAAGAGATAACAGAAGAGGGAGGGCAAAGGGGGAATAATAACGGGAGTAAGAAGAAAATGGTTGAATCAAGAAGATAAAGAGAAAGTGCAATTTTAGAAAGGAATACAAAGCAGGGAAAAACAAAAAAAAAAATTAAAATTAATCTTATTCATTTTATTACACTTTTTCTCATAAGAATCACACGTTTGTGTCACTTTATGCAACACCATTACCAAATGATTATTCCACAATGAACAACGAAGTCGCTTTAACATTTCGAATTTTTGTGCGATACTACAGAAAAAAATATACATATACAGCAATATTTAACATTATAAGATGATTAGCTACGTTCAGAAAGTTTCTACGCATATATTTCAAATCTTATTCAAAAGTTATTCAAAACTGATTATTTTCAACATTTCCCTTTAACGGCATTTAAAAGCATGTTACGATTACACTACCTTAAGTCCTTGTTGTGATGGAGTATGGTGTAATTGTAGATTTTAATTATTCAATTGGCTTTGTTTTCGTAAACATACTTTTTGCTGCAGTTCTCAAGAAAAAGATTAAATGGTCATAACTTAGGAGATCGTGCAGGCCTTTTTTAAGTAATATAAGCAAAGTCTCTCTTTCTCTCTCTCTCTCTCTCTCTATATATATATATATATATATATATATATATATATATATATATATATATATATATATATTAGAGGACAAAGAGATTTTTGGGTATGATCTCGTGTAATAAATGAAACAAATATTGTATTATCTACGTTTCGGTAGTCTTTCTTTACTACCTTTTCAAGATTTATTTATTTTATTGTTTGACACTACTTGATTTATGTTACAATTGATAACTGCTGTCATGCTGGGTGGTACTAAATAGGAAGTGGAGGGTTTTGAAAGGAGTTAGATTACACTTCGTAGTTGTTAGGTGCAGTTCTTATTCTTCTTATTAATGGTTTCTATATTGCTGGTGTTCGCGTTACATCATCACGTTTGTTCATAACCAGTGATCTTTTTTCAACTTCAATGGTCTGTCTTGTGATCCTATCTTGTAAACTACATGCTGTTGCAAGTAGTTTTATTTTAGCAGTATTAATGCAATCGCCTGTTTCTAAATGATGCGTCGCTACCAGTTAGATGTGATGTGTTAATAGCTAGTTTGTGTTGTTGGGCTCTTGCACTTAGTTTTCTGTTGGTTTCTCTGATACAAGCATTTTGACCGTCGTTACATGGAATCTCATGTACTCCATGTTTTTCACCATGTACCTTATCCTTTGTGTTTCTTAACAATTGTTAGATAGTGGTATATGGTTACAAAATTGTTCTAAATTGTGATTTTCAAAACTTCTTTGCAATGGTATCGGTTACACCTTTTATGTATGGTAACATAACTATGTACTTTTCTTGTTTCATTAGCTTCATTATTACGTGTTCCTTGATTTTTTAAGACATTCTTGGTAATTCTTCTTATTTTAAAGGATCGGTTAAACGTATAGATCTAATTATAAAAGGCTTAATAACAGCATGTAGTTGAGAAGGATGGTGATGTGAATGTGCATTAAGGTATCGATTAGTATGAGTCGGTTTTCTAAATAACGTGTAGCTAAATCTGTTTTTGTAATCAAAAGATCTGAAAACGGTAAACGATTATTAGTTTTAATCTCCATAGTAAATTTAATATTACGGTGCATGTTATTATGTTGTAAAAACTCGTTTAAATTGTGTAATTCGTGTGGCCATACAACAAACGTGTCGTATACATAACGATATCAGCATTTCGGTTTGAATGGAGATGAAGGGGTAGCTTTGATTTCAAAGTCTTCCATATAAATGTCCACAATTGCAGATGAAAGGGGTGATCCCATCGTAGCTCCGTCAACTTGTTTATAAAACTGTCCTTTATATGTAAAGCATGTTCAATTAATTTTCGAGTTTTGAACTAACTTAGATTTGAGAATTTGAACGGTTTCTTCAATTGAAACTTTTGTGAACAAAGAGGAAAACTAACTAAAATATCATGTCTTTAAGTTTACTTGAAAATTCCAAAGAGTTTCTAACATATGATTTAGCACTTACACAAATTTGTTGAAGTTCATTAGCAAGATATTGAGCTAACTTGTGTGTTGGAGAATTAAATGCAACTTACGATAGGTCTTAACTGCCAGTTTTCTCCTTTGTGAATTTTTGGCAAGCCGTATATTTTAGGAACACGCGATCTCTTTTCTCTAGTAATTAATTGTTCTTTTAATTGATCACTTAAAGATGTTGATTTAATAAGTGATTTTGTCGTCTCTTCTGAATATGTTGTTGGATCAGTATTGTATGGCTTTATGTTCTGGTGAATTTAATAAACCATCATTTTATGTTGGTATTCATCACTGTTAACGATAACTGTAGTATTACCTTTATATGCTGGAAGTATTAAGATATCACTGTTGTTCCTTAATTCTTTTGAAGCGTAAAGTTGTTTTTTAGTTATGTGTTGCCCCACTTACTACAATGGATCTAGCACTTCCCAGTGGAAGGAAGAGAGAGATGAAAGAGATATTAACTTGTACGTGCAATATAAAGATGTACACAAACAAAACGCATTAAGTAAACAAGCTAAAACATTTTCAATCAATTAGTAAAGCAAAGTAACAAATGGATTAAACAATTATTAGTTCAAGAAAAAAAATGTGCTTTCTACGTAAGGTTACACTGTTAATACGATAAACTAAAAAAAAGTCGTAAGTAATCGTAAAAGTAAATAAAAGCAAGCAATTTAGTCTGTGCACACTTTTTTTAATTACAATACTAACCGACTAACTGCACAACTCTCAATATAAAAAAAAGTGATCATGGACAATCGTGTACTTATAAAAAATTAAAGCAACCAAAAGATTATTTACAGGACGTTAAATAATTTAAGAAACGTAGTAGCGTACGTACTTATACGGTAGTTACTCAAATTGCAAGTACATTAGCCACAGCCAAAACTATCAGCTGGCCAAGAGTAGCGGTAGAAGATTAAATTTCTAGCAGAACTAGAAATCTAGGCATATTACAAGTAAGTACATACAGTGATAAAGTAATTTTTAAATGTATAATAACCATGTCTTTAAGTACCCATAAAGACAGCAAAACAAAGAAGAAGAAGACTTAATATATATCGCAGATGTGTTGATGTAATTTGACCAAATAAAATAAGAGGAAATGAAGGAGTATGAATTTGGAGTAATTTACCATTAGTTAGTTATCACTAGAAAAGAAGATTTTAAACTATAGAAATTTACATCCTGAAGAAAATTTTATGGAAAGATCAAGTACGAATAAGGTAGCAGATGTGCTAACAGGTAACTACAGTTTTCGTTATTCATGTACTACAAAAAGAATGACTGTATATAGGATATTCGATTTAATAACAATTACCTTAATTAAAGTTAGGGAGAATCATTTTACTCTATAGATGTAAGAGGATAAGATAGCGGAAAAGATACTAGATTTTGTTTGCCTTACTTTCGGTGTGCAGCTTTAAAAACGTTTTCCACAAGCAAGGAATACTCCTCCAACGTTAACATCTTAAAACTATGTTAACAAAACATTAGAAAATATAACACAATAATTAAACATCTGAAACAATCTAAACAAGCGATTTGTTAAACTTAAATCTAATTGGGAATGAAAGGTTGAAACCCTACAGCTTAAAGAATTAATTTGTGCGTATAACCGCAAGGGCAGCACTTTCAACGCATAATGTAATGTATCCCTAAGTTAAATGTTTAATTTTTTTAAATACAGTGAAAAGCAGACATTCAAAATAATATGTTTGATTTTTGTCTGAATGTATATCAGCAGAGTTTATAAATCCTTAACAACGAATCCCAAGACTGACATAGGTTTAGAGAATCAAGGAGCATAAAAATAAAATGCGCAACAAACTTTATATCGTTAGGAATAATCTTTTTATTCACAACGCAACACATTTTTTTAGATGTAATGTTTTTTCAAATCTTTATAAGGGTTGATATTAATTTTATTCTTTATCTCATGTAATAAAATCACAAAATTATAATATTGTAGTGTATTATATTATCCTACATATATTAATAATAAAACCATATAAATATTCTAGTTATCTATAGAAAACTGTTTGATCAACATTATCATAATTAATTATTTGGGTTCATACGTCAATAACGTGGCTTAAATATTTTATTTAATATTACTTACTACTAAGTATCGCAACTGCGCTTATGATCATAATAAATTGTAAATAAGTCTGTGTAAAAGATTAATAGAAAAAAATAAGTCTACGGATTTTCCTGCTATTTAATTTGTTCTCTAGTAGACTTTGAAATAATTTACCAGAAATGTATGTTGGCAATACTACTGAAGTACTTGTCGACGATTTTCTGTAGTATCCTGGAACACATACATCAAACATTAATAACAATCGTACAAAGCAAAAAAAAGGAAATAGCGGTCATATAACACAGTGTGATACAATAAGCGTCAAGCTAGTCATTTAAGTATAAAAAGTTAGAGTAAAAAAAATAAAGGATTGTGCAGCATTTGCTTTCTTACAAAGTTTCCCCAATGTTAGAAACATTTTGTGATTAAAAAGACATTACACCAATTAAATTTATGTTTTAGTTAGCATATATTTCCAAAGTTTTAAACAGTTCTGAGAAACTATTTATTGAATCTAAACACTATTTCATTCCGTACTATTAGAAAATAATTTCCATATACGCTTAAAAATGCATTTATGCATTACCTGGTCTTCGAGAGATGTAGAAAGTTGTCAAACTTAATTGAATGTTACTTTCTCCTAAACAAGATTTTGTTTGTAATTTTTTCCTTAATTTATATCTAAAAATCAACAAAGAAAAAAAAATTAAGTACGGAACTCCCTTACGCAATAGGATGGAATATAACAGTAGATAGCGTCACAAGTATTTAAAAAAATTATGTATGTCGCAATAATTGTAATTTTTAGTATTATCAGCGTATAATAAACGTAAACGCTACGTTGGTTCTCTTATCTTCACCGCTATGTACACCTTTTACACTGATTTCATACTTCGCATGATTCGATGGACATTATTCTTATTGCATTTCCTTTCACTACTACTAATTAACTCGTGTTCAGTGATTCTGGACCAGATGTGCCCCTAGTCACATCTTCCTTATACACTATGAAACAAATTCATTTTCTGAACAAACTGCTAGAACCAATCACCAGTAGGCTTGATGTCAATAAGGCAACTGACCAAGACGGTATCCCAGCTATTGTCTTAAAGGAATGCTCCCCCGAAATAGTACCAGTTCTATCTAAGCTCTATTCGATATGTATGCCTTCTGAGGAATTTCCCTCAGCACAGAAGTTAACGAATGTTCAACCTATCCCCGAAAAATTTTGTAAGACCGATCCCTCCAACCAGTGACCAACTGGCATCACGTCGATTCTGTCTAAAATCATGGAAGAAGCCATCAATAAGCAACTCCTCTCTTTACTTGATTCCAACAAACTCCTTGGTGACCACCAATATGGTTTTAGGCAGAATCGTTCAACAAGTGATCTTTTTTCATATGTGACCCTAGTTTGGAACAGCACATAAGGACAATCCGGTGACACAGTTGTAGTCACTTTAAATATGTCAAAAGTATTTGTCAAGTTTGGAATTAGTGTTCATTTGCCAAACTCATCTCGTTTGGACTAAATAATACGCCCATCAAGTGGGTTCCCAGTTTCCTTGACAAAAAACGAATAATTCTTGTAATTGGCTTTTTTCAGAAGAAGTTGGAATTAGCGCGGGTGTACACGGGGATCAATTATAACGCTTACACTTTTTTAGCTATACATAAATTATCTTACTTCTTCAACGGCAACACTCTTCATTGTAGTTCATCTTAAGTTTTCAGACTGTATACTATGTTGGGGATCACTGTATCTTCAAATCTGCCATGGGTTGACCACCTTCTACAAGCTGCTAAAGCAGCTGCTCATAAAATAGTCTTTTTGTACAGATCTAACAGTACTTCACCTCCCGCCAACCTTTTCTACCGTATAAGGCCGAAATTCGACCTCATCTAGGATGTAATTCCCACCTCTGGGTTAGTTTTCCCTAATACACTTTCGATATCGTCATCGTATTTCTGAAATACAGTCCTTAGAGTATAGACGGTATTACAATGGCTATTGCGCTGATGAATTACATTTTTGATACCATCTCGGGCGACCTTTTCTAGGAATACTCGGTTCGTCAATTCACATCATCCATATGCAGTACAATTCTCAGCTTGTCGTACCAAACGGGCGCAATCCATATTCTTCTATACGGCTTGTAAGCTCTGGAATGACTTCCTTAGTTCCTGTTCTCCTCTCAAATAGGATATGAAAAATTTAAGATAGCCGTTAATTTGTATCTCTTGGCAATTCAATATCTCCCTATCCGTCCTACTACGTGTTCCTGAACTATTTAGCACAGTAAGCCACAATCATTAAAAAAAATGACTGTTATGCATGGTGACTTGTTCTATCAGAATAAGAAATAACCAGCCAAAACAGTTGAGCAAACAAATGGACAAGCACACACATTTTTCAAAGAGATGTTATTTTTGACTCTCACACAGATAGACACCCTGAGATGCGAAACGCTTACGTACGAGTGCATAGACGCACATAACAGATACACAGTAATAGACGCAGATACACACCCACATTTAATTTGTGCGAGATAGCTAAATTAAGAATTTTTACAAATTGGACGTATCTTTAATTACACATCTTATGTTTGTGTGAGAAATGTGACGTGTGATATTAGATAAAGAGTGTTTCTTTGGGAGATTAAGTCAGTGTTAACTATTTATTAGAGACTAAATAAATAGATCAAAAACTTTAATGAAGTTCGCAAATAAAACTTAGTATGAGTAAAACTAAGACTCTTAGAAGGGGAGACCGGGAAACCTAATACGGGGCACATTTAAATAATACACCTTAAAACAGGGTACGTTTCCCAACAGGGTTCTCGTTGAATACACAGCCTGTAAGCTGCTTTTGCTTACTGTAATTAAATTTTACTTCAAGTTGCCTCGCTCTAGCTCAACCGGTTTTTAATTGTATGAAAATGGGAGTTGTTCGTTACTACTGGGATTGTTCACTACTACCCGCTTCGTCCACACTTATCAATATACTTGTAAGGGTTTTAGACGTATATTATTCCTATTATTTAGAATTCTAGATATTCATACTTAGAACTAACTTACAAATAAAACAAAATTACCAAACTGAACGGTATTTTAAACAAACCAAAAATAAATAAATAGCTTCTACTTGGGTAGGACCTGGTGGATTCGTCTGCGGATGGGCGCCTTTTTGGTATAGAGATTGGCCGGTGGTGATCCTCAGACCGTTTCTCTCCTTACGTTTTGTGTGTAAATACGGTTAGCCAGGGGTTTATATATTTAAACTAATCTTTAATCAGATGACTGCATTTTAGTTAAAATAATTTATTTAAAACAAATAAATATTTTTAAATACGGTCCTGTCGGGTAGCTATCGGTGGCCGAATTATTTACAATTATTATAACGTGGATGGCTGGTGTGCGTCGATATGATAGCAATAGTTTCGCTCTTTATGCCTGTTTGGAGGTGACCTAGAAAAACCAATACTTTTAAAGAAATTCTTTTATACAGAAAACAATTTATATTGTATTGCTAAAATGTAACTTTTACGCTCTAATATTTACAAACGTAGAATTAGAAGAAACTAATTTGTACAGGGTTTTTTTAACTACTTATATACAGGATAATCTTAATTACGGTGCATTAAGATCTATTCTAATTACATTTAGTAATTAGCGGAAATTGTATTAAAAACAGGAATGGTGATGTTTACGAGTAATTAAACTCTTTAGATGAGATGAATACGTGTTGTATTCTGGGTACGGGAACGCTTAATAGTTTCTTGTGCTTCTGCTTCCGACAGCGTCAAGAGTAGCTACCGGGGATGGCTCTAAGCCGGGGCCGGTTTTAATAATGACACATAAGGTATTTAAACCTTCCGGTACGATTTAGTTTAGAGATTTTCAGGTACTGGATATACTATACGTTTTACAGGTACGGTAGCCTCGAAGAAGGGTTTCTCCTTCAAGTCTGGGTTTCTTCTAGCCTGGAGATGGCGTAGGATCTTGAAATCTTCTGAAACTTTCTGTTAAGTAAACAGGCTGACGGCAATTAATGAAGATGTTAGATCAGAATGTTGCTATCTGGATATCTCACGATGAGTAAGGGGGTAAGAAAGCGGTTTATTACGTTTAGCGAGATTGAAATGTAATAATCACTGGGTTCGTAATTTACGAAACTGAGTGACCAAAATGTGGTCTAATTGCGAGCGGCTTGCTGCTTTCAACCTGTCAGCTTCCTGTGCTTCGGTTTTTAACGATTTTGCCTAGAGTTGGCGCGTTTGTGTGTCGGTGTGCGGTATGTAGATGGAACATCAATTACAAGAATCTGGACAAATACCCGTTGCGCTGTTTAATTGATACCACAGGATTGGCAAAATTTAGGCGAGAACCTTTCTATCCAATGGAGTAAGTAAAAGACTACATCTGGTTTTGCCCGATTTGAATTACTTCACTGGTGTAAGTGTGGTGTTGGCTGTTTAACTTACATGCAGGTGGAAGCAGATTGAAGCAGTAATACACTCTGGTGGATACGATAAGTTCAGACTGGAGGTATCGAGTTAAAGATTGAACAGACACGGTCGGTCTGGGCTCTTGAAAGAGGCCCAGCGGAATGAGAGTGAACAGGAAGATAGCGGTTTGGGCTTTCCAGAGAAGCCCAGCGGAACGAGAGCGTCTGTAGCGCGTCTCGCGGTATTATTTAGAATCCGCGGAGGACGGAGACGGCTTCTGGTGGGGCTTCTAATGGTGTGATTGGTGGTGGGGATATAAATTCATTATCTGATGATTTATGTAAATTTTAATTAAGCAGGGTAATTATCAAATAATTAATTTAAAAAAATTTGGTAAAGGCGGCTGCCACTTTACTACCAGGTTTCCGGGGCCTTAGTCGAGCGTCCAATGCTGTTCGTACGTATCTTTTTTGTTTTTTTGTATTTTTTTAAGGATATAAAGAAGTTGCATGTGTGTGTCTGTTTGTATGTAAGTATGTGTATGCGTGCGTGAGTGCCTGCGTGCGCGTATATGTGTGTGCATGGATAAGTACGTGCATGCGTTCATGCGTGACTGTGTGTGCCTGCGAGCTTGAGCGCGTGCGGGTATGTGCACGTGCGTCCTGCGTGCGTAGGTACGTAAGTGTGTGAATTTGTGCATACGTGCGTGCAAGTGTATGTGCATGCGTGTCTGGATGTATTGCTAGGATCCACGATAATTCCAGAACGATACGGCATACGTACCTGAAATTTCGTATTTAAGATTTATTTTATTTCTCCTGGTGCTGATTTTAGAGGAATCCGCTGCGGAGCGGAGGGGTTTATTAGGCGCAACTTTTTGTTTTTATAAATTATTTCTGATACACATGCATACTTCCAAGATATAAAAATACCTTTATTATATATTGTGTTTCGGAATCGCACGGCACTATTTTAGGTATGCGTTCTCTAGCAGAAGATAACCAACAAATTCATGTAAACATATGTCTCAAATTAATATTGTAACAAGAGGTATTATAGACATATTAGGAGGTTTAGAACAATTGCATATCGTTTATTTGTTTGACAGATCATTAAATATCTGTCGATTAGTATTAAACATTGTGTTCTACTAGTTGGTGTGGTTTCGTGTGTGTGAAACTGGGAGGCAGTTCTATTTTTGATTATCATGCTTGACACCATAAATTTATTAATATTTCAGAATAAAGAGGCGTTCTTATAACTTATGGCGCGGTACATAAAAATGATGTTGCTGTAGTTCGAAAATATCATGAAAAATCTCCCAACCGAATAGTACCAAATGGTAAAACGTTTGAAGCCACTGAAATACGTCTTAGGAAAATGGCATCCTAAAACCTCAACTAGTAAACGGCGGTTGACAAAGATTTCGACGAACTACAAACGTTGAAGAAGACATGATTGATGCTGTTCAGTTATCTTCTATTACTAGCACCAGAAGATTGTCATGTCACTTCCTCTACCAGCGTATGGCGAACATTGTGTGAATAACAGTTGTATACATTTCACCTTACGCTTGCGTAAGATTTGTTACTACAAGATTATAACAAACGTAGACATTTATCCTAGTGGTTTATTCGATAATGAACACGAGATCGTAACTTCCTGAGCTATCAGCAGGTTACCGATGAATTTTGTTTTACAAGAAATGAGATTACCTAGGAAGTAGTAAATCCTCATACATCTACTACACATTACCAACACATCTTTTCATTAAATGTCTGCTGTGGTCTTCTTGACGACCATCTCATCGACCCCTTTTTTTGCCACCTAGGCTTTCAGAAATATCATATTTGCATTTTTTTCAAAATAATCTTTATGAACTTCTAGAAGATATTCGGACTGCCAATAAGCAGAGAATGTGGTTCACGCATGACGGTGCCCCACCACACTATTCTCATATTTTCGCTGTTTATTTAAACATAATATATGGTAACCGATGCGTTAGTCGAAACGGACTTGTTGAATGGCCACCACGATCTCCTAATATAAAATTAAATATCTTGATGCAACAGTATCTCGGTAAAAGACATGTTTATATGAACGTTTTTGTTTATTTTGTGCTAGTGAATACATACCTAAAATACTGTAGTGCTGTTCCGAAACACTCTGTATAGATTTTAAAAGTATAAATTAATCGTATTCTATGCAATTTTTGCTACGACGGCAAAAAATTACTTAAGAATTTAAGTGAAATTTTTTGAATTTCTGAATAACGATCAACTTTATATGAAAATGTCAAAACATGTTATTCAAAATATTTTTTAATTTTACATAACCATTCCTTACAGTTTGTTAATACAAAGTCAAATATGTCTAAATATTAAGTAAGCTTGAATACTGTTTTATCGTAATTTTTACAAAAGCGCGCGACTTTGAAATCTTTATTTCATGTTAACATTTATATTTCTATTAAAATCTATCTGGCATGAAGGTTAAAACGTCGATCTGACAGAAATTGTTGTATTTGCTTTTGCAAAGTTGTCTTTATGAAGATATAACAAAAAAGATTGCATAACTATTAAAAAAAATCATAATTTTGTTTCTTTTAAATTCTAGTTTGTAGGTTTGAAGGTTTGGTGTTGTTCTACACCAGATTGTTTCTATTGCACTAATCGTTTGGTTTGGTATCGTAGAATAGGCTATTCAATGGCAGTCTGTCTATAGCCCATTATGATATTCCGGTGCTGGGTGGGTTGCATATCCACCAGAAGAATCAGAACTCCAAATTATGTTTTATAATTAAATTCTTCTTTGAAACTATATTTAATTTTAATTTAAATTATGTTTAATGTTTAATGATTTTAATGTTTATAACTTCCTTCACTACTAGAAGTGAAAGGACCTTATAAAATTGAACATGCAGCAAATTGAGCTCAGAAAAGCACAAATTCTAGTTTTATACAATGTACTAATTTTGTTCTGGAAATATTACATTGACATTTTATCTGCACTAGACGTGCATAAACCTGTATCTAGTTTATGGACCTTATTATAATACGAATGTTTGTTTGAAATTTCCATACCATTCACAAAATTGTAATAACCATTAGAAACAGGTGTGCTTATATAATATTCACATGAATCTTGGTGAATGAGTTTTGTTTATTATCGTGTCATTGCGTTAATGAATTAATAATTTGTTAGACATATGGAGCGGTCTTCATTTTAAAATGACTATTTTTATATAAACAACTGTTTCTTGGTCCTATTCCATTTTGTTTGGAAACAATGTTATTAAGCATAATTTAGAATTATCTTCTGCTATGGAAAGAGCATTCATAATACAAGCGAATGTCATTTTGGTATTTTGCCAGAACAGCTATAATATATGTTTCAGGTCGAAACTGGAGCCAGTAAACAGTTTATTTTATTTTTAGTCTATTTTTTTACAGTAAACTTTTTTTTAGTATTACAAGTTGTGAATTAAAACAACATACTTGTTTCTTAGAAAGAATTGGAAAGGTTTATATCAGGATTTAAATCTGTTATATAAGTTTGTGAACATTGTTCGCATAAATAGTAAAAGGGGTTGTTTGAGCTACTTTTATATAACACCCTTTTAATATTAACCTTCCCGACTTGTTTTATAGACAAAATGTTTACATAACAAAGTATTTCAAACTTTCAGCATAGGTCAGAAGCATTCCAATAAAATATTGAAGTTACTGAGAGATTTGGCACAAAAGAGTTGTAAACATTTGTAATAAAGTTTTCTTTTCTTTTAGATATTTAAATATTTATCTTTTAAGGTTTTATTTGTAACTAAATTCATTAAATAAGCTTTCATTTTATTCAGTTCACTTAATAATGTACGTATCTCAATCAAACCGTTTGACAGTTTTGAAAATGAGTAATTGTTAAACAATGTGCTTTCAAACAGGTTACTACACTTTAGGTTATGTACACAGAGTTGAAAGTAAACACATTCTAACTGCGTCGGGAAATATACACTCTAATATCTATACGTCACCCAAAACGTACCACATAATTAACGTACGAGGAAAAAAAACATTCCTGCATATAATGATATATATATATATATATATATATATATATATATATATATATATATATATATATATATATATATATATATATATATATATATATATATATATATATATATATATATATATATATATATATATATATATATATATATATATATATATATATATATATATATATATATATATATATATATATATATATATATATATAGAAAAAGTGCCATGCATAGTGCCATACGATAGAGGACACTCAAATAAGAAAAAAGTTTCTATGAACTTAGGTCCGCAACGCCTTCGTTTAAAAGATGTAGGGTGTTGAAGTTTAATTATTTTTTTTTTTTTAAATATGTTTTTACAATGGTGTAATAAGCGGACGAAATTTTGTATACAGGAGCTTTTTATCACGCAGAATTCAAATATGACCTTAGTTCTTTTATTACTGATAGAGGGCGCCACATACAGGTTTCCATCTTGTTTGAATCGGTCCTAACCTTTTTGCCTTACACGGTATGTCATTTTCGACTGGAAAAATTTGTTTTCCCATCTTTTCTGCTTCAGAAAGGTGTACTTTATTGAAGTCGCTAGGACCAACGGTTTACGAGAAAACATTTTTCAATTCTTCCTCCTAAGGATTGACGGCATCTTTGAAATATTCCTGGGTTATTACGGAATCTATCTGCAGATTCCATAATTCTTATCCATAGTTGCTCTTCATTATGTATTTCTTGAGAATAAACATCATTTTTCATGAATCCCCAAAACAAAAAATCGAGGGTATTAAGGTCGGGACTACGAGCTGGCCAGGGTACAGGTCCCCCTCGACCAATCTACGTATTTCTAAATCTCCTATCCAAAAATTCCCTTGCCAATCCAGAAAAATGAGTTATCGCGCCATCATGCATGTATCGCATTCTCTAATAGCGAATTTAGTTCATTCTCCAAGAAATTTCGATACAGTTCACCTGTCAATCGATTGGGCAATTGAGATGGCCCAATTAAGTAACTGTCCATTATACCTGCCCACACATTAATAGAAAACCCATATTGGTGACTTCTAATTACGGTTTTGCAAATAAGTTACTTTGGCGCTTTTGGATAATTTGCATGCATCGGATGCATTTTTCTCGTAAACCGTTGGTCCTAGCGATTTCAATAAGGTATACCTTTCTGAAGCAGAAAGGATGGGGAAACAAATTTTTCCAGTGAAAATGACATACGGTGTAAGGCAAAAAAGGTTAGGACCGATTCAAACAAGATGGAAACATGTATGTGGCGCCCTCTATCAGTAATAAAAGAACTAAGGTCATATTTGAATTCTGCGTGATAAAAAGCCCCTGTATACAAAATTTCGTCCGCTTATTACATCATTGTAAAAAGATACTAAAAAAAAACAACAAAAAAATAATTAAACTTCAACACCCTATATCTTTTAAACGAAGGCGTTGCGGACCTAAGTCCATAGGAACTTTTTTTCTTATTTTAGTGTCCTCTATCGCGTGGCACTTTCTATGTTTTTTTCTATGTCACCCTGTATGATATATATATATATATATATATATATATATATATATATATATATATATATATATATATATATATATATATATGGTATGGAAAAAACCTTATTGCGGGTCTGACTTGTAAGCATTACATGAGTGTGAGAGAGACATATCTTGACCGATTTGCCACTTAAGTCTCCTTCAATCTAGTTTCAAAATTTCTAACGAAACCAAAGTAATTAAGATGATGGTGAATAGTCGCGTGTTCTTTGAAACTATTAAGTAAATACTTTACATTTAAATATTAAATGATAATACCTCAAACATCGATATTTATTGTAAATGCGAATTTATGACATGATTCGATTACTACTCGCAAGAAGAACCAAGAAGAAACTTACGAGAGCAACAAACAAGAACATTAACATTTACGTTGATAGTATAACCTAAGTTTAAGGTTTAACTTTAGCATTATAATTCTTATTGAAAAACCAACTATTTCTATGAATGAACAGAATACACTTTTTTCAAAACTCTACTGTATAAGATTTTCGAAAAGCCCTACACGTTGCGCAAGGCAGTAAACCGAATCTGTGAAAAAATTCAGTTCGGGTGTTTTCTAACATTTGTTGGGCGATGCTGTTTAAAGAGTGTGTAATTTTGACACGAAGTTCGTCCAAATTGTAAGAACGTTCATGCCTGTGCCCATAAATTTGTTCTTCAGCAATTTTTGTACTATTACACGGGAAATTAGATCCTGCTAAACTACACACTGAAATTTCTTGGAGTTCGCGCTCTTCGTTTAAGTTACAACCGGGATGCTCACCATCATTACCATTAATGCTACTGCTTTTTCTACAATTATTTAAACATTCACATCTTTTAAATCTACAAACAGTACGCATAATCGTACTTTCCGATGGAATTGGCTCGTTTTCAAAGGAAAGCAAACCTGCCCATTATTTCTTGTGCAGTGCTTCCTGAATAATGCCACTTAATAATCAGTATTTTTTCCTCAGTGGAATACATGAGTATTGTGTCGGACTTGCAAAAACACTGATTTTCAATTCTCGTTGACAGTAGCAATTAAATATGCCATTGATATTAGCCTACTCAAAAGACGCGTGTATGGCATCAACGATTTCGGTTTGTTGTGCATTCTATGTCACTTAGCACGTGAACTCATTGTACTGTCTTTGTTTTACTTATTATAAGTCAAGATAAAAACCCTTTGTTAACGTGTCAAGCTTTCGGAATCCTTTATTCCTTTACAAAGACAAGCTATAAACACA
>JARFJB010002207.1:1100000-1102500 GCA_036346205.1 Vesta saturnalis
TTTCCATCCATTATTATGCATGTTTTAATTTTAATCCTGATTTGTTCTATTAGATTGTTATGATTCCAAATGTTTTTAAACTATCTAAGGTTATCATGCTATTCGTATATATGGTTACTGTCGGTTCTCCTTTCTTAAATTTTAATGTTATTAATATGTTCTAAACTTTTAAAATAGCTAATGCTTCTGCTTGATTGTTTGAACAATGGTTTTAACCGATATTTCAGCTCTTGTTGCAGTGAATTGTTCATAAAAATTGCCACTCTAATCCAACGCTGTTATCAATTTTTCTGCCATCAGTAAAAATTTTAAAATGTGTTCTATCTGAAGACTCATTTATTTTTATTTCGGGGATATCTGCCGGATGTTGCCATTTACTAAATGGAGTTGGAGCATCAAATTGATCAGTTTTGTAATTTTGAAATTTAGTATATTTATATAAATGTAAGACTTCAAACAATTTTAAAATAATTGGAGTTTGCCCTGCAATTATGCAAGATGCATTATAAGAAATTTGATATGCTTTAGTTATTTTAATATTTATTAATCGTTGTAAACGTTGTAGTTTTATTTGATTAATTTTCTTCTTTAAAGCTTCTTCCCAAACCGGAATAGCATAAGTAAGCAACAGTGATGGCACCTTTATAAATAATAGAGTACTTTATGATTTAGACCCCAGCTACATTTGCTGACTTCGATAGCATATGTATAATTTTAAACATTTTTCTGTTATATTCGTAACATGAAGATTGAAATTAAACTTATTATCTAAATAAACACCTAAGTACTTAAAGTGGGTAACATTTTCTAGTAACTTGTCGTTCATATACACTTTAACTCCTTTACTACGAGACAATTTTTTATTTGTCACAAATAGCACTTTCGATTTAGATTCATTAAAACAAAGTTTATTCATTTGAGCCCATTTAGTAATTTTATCGATTTCTATGTTAGCAAAAATTTCAGCACTAATGGCAGTTTTTCCTTTAACCAGTACTAAGATATCGTCAGCAAACGCTATAACTTTGGTATATCTGGAATAGTTTAAGTTCAGTAGAGAGTTATATTGAATATTCCAATATAAAGGACTGCAACATGAGCCTTGGGGACAACCCTTGCTAACTAGTTTTTCAATACATTCATAATTAACTTGTAATGTAGCTGTTCTATTGCAAAAGAAATCTTGACTTAATAGATATAAGTTTTTGGACAATTAAAATCTTTAAGAGCATTTAAAATTGATGGCCACCAGGCCGAATCAAAGCACCTTTACGTCTAAACTTATAACAATAACATCATGTTTATCTTTTAAACAATCTAAAACGAACTTCTTCCATTATGGCATCTACAGTACCGGTTTGCGGTTTAAAACCAAATTGATTGGAATTCATTAAATTATTGGAATAAAGATAATGTGATATTCTATTTATAAGAAGTTTTCTATCTTCCTCCAATAACTAAACTTATTGGTCGAAATTTAGATGAATCCGAACAGTTTTCTTTACCAGGTTTAACTATAGGAATTATTACAGACTTTTTCCAAATTGTTGGAAAGATTCCTTTTTAAAAATTCGTTATATAAGGCGTAATGAATAAAGGAAATTGTATAAATAATCTTAACCAAATCATTACCTATTCCATCTTCCCCAGGAGTTTTCTTTTATCCATTTTGTAATTACCCTAGAATCTCTTGTTTAGTAAAGGGTGGGTCGTCTACACTAGTTATATTTTCCTTTAGTTTTCTCTCATTTGAACGTGATTATAGTTATCTGATTCATGATTATCTTCCGGAACAAACTGATCAATAAGGAAATTTAATGTATCTTTTAAATTATTTGTATATATGTTCCATCTTCTTTTAATAATGTCGTTAGGAAGTTTTTTATGCACTTTTCCTGCAGATATTTTATATACAGAATTCCAAGGGTTTGCTTAGAAATCAAGTTGCAAAATTTTTCCAAGAGTCAAATTTTGACTTAGATATTTGGGACATATATCTTCTTTTCGTCTAGGTATAAATTTTACGTGCAGTTCTTAAAATATCATTATTTTGGTTTTCTGATACTTTCTTCTCAGCGCATTAACCTTTTTCTCGTAATAGTTAATTCTGAATTCCACCAAGGAAGTTTTTCCTACTGTAGTTTTATGAACTTTCGATATTTTGAAAGACATTTTACATGACTTAATAAGAATTTTATAGAATAGATTAACAAATTCTTCTAAATTATTGCTTTTCTTAACTTCAATAGCTAGCTTTTGATCTTGTGTTAAAGTTGTTTGATTAATTGCAGAATATTTAAATTTGTTTGCCAATTCAGAAGATATATTTTGATCAAAGATAATAAAATTTTCGTCCTTAACAATAAACCTAAATCCATGATAAATTACAGAATGAACTTTCTTTTGAAAATATCTATCTTAAATTTAATTAGGTTGTGATCAGAGCAACTTTCTTCTTTACCACAGTCCCATTCGCTAATATTGTTTAAAATAGTATTAG
>JARFJB010002207.1:1107500-1121411 GCA_036346205.1 Vesta saturnalis
GTCTTCTTTTTGTTTCTGTGTGTGTGTTGTCTGTGTGTGTGTGTGTCTTCTGTGTTGTGTCTGTCTGTGTGTGTGTTTGTTGTGTGTGTGTTCTGTCTTGTGTGTTGTTGTCTTGTTTTTCTTCTTTGTTTTTTGTGTCTTCTTGTTTGTCTTCTGTTTTTGTCTTCTTTTGTGTGTCTGTTTTGTTTTGTGTGTTGTCTTGTGTTGTTTCTTGTTTGTCTGTCTTTTGTTGTGTTGTGTGTTTTTGTTGTTTTTGTGTGTCTTTTGTGTGTTGTTGTTTGTGTGTGTTGTCTTTTGTGTTTGTCTTTGTGTCTGTTGTGTTGTTTTGTTTTGTGTGTGTTGTTGTGTGTGTCTGTTGTGTGTTTGTCTGTTGTGTGTCTTGTGTGTCTGTTGTTGTGTCTTGTGTTGTGTGTTGTCTGTTGTGTTGTTGTGTGTGTGTTTGTGTTTTCTGTTTGTTGTCTTTGTTGTTTGTCTGTTGTGTGTGTCTTTTGTTGTTTGTGTGTTTGTGTGTTTGTGTCTGTTTGTGTCTTTGTTGTGTTTGTGTGTGTGTGTCTTTTGTGTGTCTTTTGTTGTTCTTGTGTGTTTCTTTTGTTGTCTTGTGTTGTCTTTTGTTCTTGTGTTGTCTTGTGTCTTTTTGTCTTGTTTGTCTTTCTGTTGTTGTGTGTGTCTTGTCTGTGTGTTGTGTCTGTGTGTTGTGTGTTTTTTTGTTTGTGTGTGTGTGTTGTTGTGTGTCTGTGTTTTTTGTTTGTTTGTTGTTTGTTGTTTGTTGTCTTTGTGTTTTTGTCTTTTGTTTGTTGTCTTTTTTTGTCTTCTTGTTTTTGTTTTTGTTTTGTTGTGTTTGTGTTGTCTGTGTGTGTCTTGTGTTTGTGTGTCTGTTGTTTGTGTCTTTGTTGTTGTGTGTTTTTGTTTTTGTGTTTGTCTTCTTTTTGTGTTTCTGTTTTGTTTGTTGTCTTGTGTTTTTTTCTTGTGTGTTGTTGTGTGTGTTGTTGTTTTGTTTTGTCTTGTTCTTGTTTTTTTTTTGTTTGTCTTCTTGTTTTCTTGTTTTTGTCTTCTTTTGTTGTCTGTCTTTTGTTGTTTCTTGTTTTCTTCTTGTTTTGTCTTCTTTTGTCTGTCTTTTTTGTGTCTTCTTTTTTGTCTTCTTTGTTTTGTTTTTTGTCTGTTTGTTTTTCTTTTGTTTGTCTTCTTTTGTTTCTGTTTTGTTTCTTTTTTTTTCTTTTGTGTGTCTTCTTGTGTTTCTTCTGTGTTGTTCTTTGTTTGTTGTTTGTGTCTTCTTGTGTGTTGTTGTGTCTGTTGTTGTGTTGTCTGTTGTGTTGTCTGTCTGTGTGTGTGTCTTTTGTGTGTTGTTGTGTTGTCTTGTTTGTCTGTCTTGTGTTGTGTCTGTTGTGTGTGTGTTGTCTTTGTGTGTCTGTCTGTTTTGTGTTGTCTTTTTGTTTGTGTCTGTCTTGTTTGTTGTCTTGTTTGTTTTTGTGTGTGTTTTTGTTGTTTGTTGTCTGTTTGTGTGTCTTCTGTGTGTTGTTTTTGTGTTTGTTGTTGTTGTGTCTGTCTTGTGTGTGTCTGTCTTTGTTGTCTTCTGTTTTTGTCTTTGTGTTGTGTCTTCTGTGTTGTGTGTCTTTGTGTGTTGTTGTTGTCTGTCTGTTTGTGTGTTTGTTGTTGTGTGTGTGTCTGTCTGTTTGTCTGTCTGTTGTTTTTGTGTTTTTTTTGTCTTGTTTTTGTTGTCTTTTGTTCTTTTGTGTTGTTTGTTTTGTGTGTCTGTTTGTTGTCTTTGTTTGTCTTTTGTGTGTCTTGTTTTGTCTTGTGTTGTCTTGTTTGTCTGTTTGTGTGTCTTTTTGTTTTGTTGTTGTTGTTGTGTGTCTTGTTGTCTTGTGTTTTGTCTTGTTGTGTCTGTGTGTTGTGTTGTGTGTGTGTTCTGTTGTGTGTCTGTTGTTTGTTGTGTTGTCTGTTTGTTTGTCTTGTGTGTGTGTGTCTGTTGTTTTGTGTCTTGTTGTGTTTGTTTGTTTTGTTGTTTGTCTTTGTTTGTCTTGTGTGTGTGTCTGTTGTTTTTGTCTTGTTTGTCTTGTTGTGTCTGTGTGTGTTGTCTTGTTTGTCTTTGTCTTGTGTCTTGTTTGTGTCTTTTCTTGTTTGTGTCTTTGTCTTGTCTTGTTGTTTTTGTGTGTGTGTGTGTGTGTGTGTGTGTGTGTGTGTGTCTTGTGTCTTGGTGTGTGTTGTGTGTGTGTGTGTGTGTGTGTGTGTGTGTGTGTGTGTGTGTGTGTGTGTGTGTCTGTGTGTCTGTGTCTGTTTTAATTTCGTTTTTGTATTTTGTTTTTTAAGTCTTAATTATGTTAATTTTTTAATTTATTTAAATTATGTGTAAATAATATTTATTTATGTAATATATTATTTTATTGTTTCTTTTCTTTATTTAAAAGTTATGTAAATTATTTATTATTATCAATGTATTTGTTATTTTTCCATTGTTAATGATTAAATGTGTAAAATGTTAATTTTGTTTGATTATATTATCTAATGTATTATTAAAACTAATCTCTTCCTTTTATGTTTGGTTTTATGTAAATACATTCTAAGTTTTAATTTAAAGTCTGTAATGGTCAAATAATTTTGTGTTAATTATTGCTATAAGTAAAGACCATTGTATAATTTTTTGTCTTATTATTGTAATAATTAAAATTATGTTCTTAAAGATTTTATCTTTTAATTATTAATAAATTTGAATAACGCTTTTAATGTTTCCCTATAGTTTTATTAATAAATTTTATAAATAATCCTGTTATTATTACAGCATTGAAAAGTTAACATAATAATATATTTTCAATTTAACATTTTAGTCTAATTGTTTACAATTTATGTGAAATTTTTAAATTTTTCGGGATGTCCTGGGATGTCTGGTCTTTTAGATTTTTCTGGATTTCTTTCTATGTTGTATTCTATGTTGTGGTATGCTAATTAAGTTCCTGTATGTTGTCAGGTTCCTGTATTTATAAATCTATTTTCATGTTGTCTTTAATATTTGTTAAAAAGTTATAATTCTTTAATTTGTTGCTGTTAGCATATATAATAAATCTTATATTTCTGGCTATTCTTAAATTAGATAATGTTGTATGGGTCCTTGTCCTTGTTCCTGTTATGGGTTTTGATATATATCAAACACAATGATAATTTCCTAAATAGTGAACAGATATGTGACTTTTAAAAGTTGCTACCAAACTCTATTATCTAAATTAATATGGAAAATTGAAACCTATAAATAATTGTTGGGTGGTAGAAAATCTATGTCTTATGGGGTGGGCGTATAAGTAAATTATTTATTTTTAGGCGCCAGGTTAGATATTTATTTTAAAGGGCCAAGTCAAATGTAAAAAAACAAAATGGTATGAACTTAATCGTATAATAAACAAATGTCCTTCATATATAATTGTACAAAGAATTAAAAACTCAAAATATATTAACGTCTAAATATAACATAACCGTTATATATCCCTATTAAATTAATCTTAAATTTACTACATTACGTTTACGCAATTATTTAAAACAAAAGTGAATAACATACCATTACAAAGGGAAGCATCCGGTATTCTGAATATAATACTTTGTTATATTATGGTTATGTAATATAATTAATTTTGCCTATAAATTACATACGTAAAGTACGGTTATGGTATGTAATTATATCTTAATAAATATATATTAATAAATATTAAATTATTTATTTAAAAAATAAATGTTCAATTTTGGAATGCGAATAATTCACAGTAATAAAAGAAGAGAATAATTGAAAGTGAAAATAACCTTATTTTTTATCGTTATCTAATGATAACCCATTATTCTTATCTATATATAATAATATAATAATTATATATTTAAAGAGAATTCAATTCTCACTGGGTGAGAGTGTTGAAGAGCAGTATAAATTTATTGCCAGACCTTTGATCGATGTGTTGGCCGAGATCTTGGCGCCTACGATGTTGCAAATGTGCAAAGCTGGTATAATTTCAAGCAGTTCTCAGAAACGGTAGATTTGAAGCTACAATGGGGTTTGTTAATTTAAATTATTCTTTTCGACAGGAAGACAATGTGCATTTAATGTTATAAAGGAGTAATAAAAAAATTCTTAAGATGTTATGGCATTCAGAAGAGAGGTGTTATCAATCCAAAAAACAAATGCTAATTAAACAATTAATATCAATTCATTAGCACTTCAAATAACTAAAAATGTAAATCCCATTTATAACGGTTTCACTTAAATTAAATTTTACCACTCTGAAGTTATAGCAATTCTCTGTATCTAATAACCAAAGATATCATCCCAAAACTGAAAACTGGCTCTTTTAAGCTTGACCTGGAATAACCTTTATTTTGATTATTTTTGGATTTATTCAATTTGTAAAATTAAATATTTTTAGGATAGGCAACTTAAATTGACGTATTTTATTTGTCTAATAATTTAAAATATGGTTGATATTTTGAAAAGTATAAATTTACCTGTTACAAAATTGAAACGGACTAGAAGACATGAGACATCAAAATTAAATCCTAAAATAAACGAACATCAGACTTAAAATATCATTTTAAAATTTAAATATTCTTAAGATTTATAAATTTTAACTTTGAAAATCGAAAAACTGTTAAAAATAAAGCTGATCAAAGATCTATTACAAAATGATTTTAGTAGATCTATTTTCGAAAAAAAAATGTAGTTAACATCTTTTTGATCAAAATTTGGTTCTAATAAATTAAAACGCCAGAAATTATGGTACTTTATACATGGATCCGTTTTAATGTGGAAGGAAATTAAGAGCAAAACTTTTAATTGGGTTGGTGCAAGTTCAGTTTTTTTAATAAATTAATGTAAATTTATTTAAATTATTTGCATTTTACTATTAGTGTTATTATTACATTATGAGTAATATTGTATTATGTTTTTTTTAGAAATTTACAAATCCCAAAAATTAATTTAAAACCGATAAATCCATTTTTTGTTTTTTTGCTTAAACTTTACTGAATTTTCAATTACATTTAAAATGTTAAATATTATTTTTTAATTTAAAAATAAGTATTTATCGGTTTTTTGAGATTGGTATCAATACGGTTAATAAATTTTTAAACCTTAAAAAAAAAAATTTAAAAAAGCCTAACAAAATAAAAGAAAGAAAGAAAATTTGCCCCAAAAAAGCAAATTTTTTTGGGAAAAATTTTTTTTTGTGTTTTTAAAAAAAACACATAAAATCCAACAAATTTTTTTTATCAATATTGAAAACATTTAAACGTAATATGATATTAAAATTTACATGTTTTTGTTTAATAAAAATTTCAATTTACATCAAATAAAAATATAATCTGTTTATTTTACAAACATTTAATCAAAGGTTATATTTTGATTAATTTATTTAATATAAATTTTGTTTTAACAAGACAAAAAACTAAATTTTAATTATTGTTTACTTAAGAAAAATTAATAAATATCATATTAAAAAATTCTGTTTAAAAGTTTAAATCATCTTTGATTAAAATACCATCAACACTTTAATTAATTAACCCAAAATTAAAGTGCCGTTTCAATACATTAAACAAATTAATAGGGTAAATTTTTATAGAATCTCTGTTAAAATAAAAATATCAACACAAAATTTTTTTAAGGATAAATGTTATCGATATAAAACTTTTTAAAAATTATTACAGTATTAAAACAAAAGAAAATTTTACACTGTAATTAAAATAAATTTGATGGTAACTTTAAAATCAAATTTTTGTGGTAATTAAAATTACATAAAATTTAAATATAATTTTACACATTTTGATTACGTGGTTATAAACAGGAAATTTTATTTTATTTTCTTTTTTTTATTTGATAAAAAGTAATTCTATTTTGTTAAAGAGATTAAATCTAAATAGTTCAACTTTAGTTATAAATAAATTTAAGGGTTTTTTATATCTTTTATTTCTAAATGGTATTTGTTTTCATGGATGTTGTAAACGTAAAAGAATTTAATAAAAATCAATATCAATTTTGTCAAATTTTTGCTTTTTATATTTCAGAAATTGTTTTTCAGAATTGTCAATATTGCGTTGAAATTTTTTCATTCTTATCAACGATGAATTTTTTTGTTCCCAATTATGATGAAAAATTTTAAACGTGTAATATTAACCCAAAGATATTTTTTTAAAAATGTGACGCAAAATTATTTTGTTGAATGTGACATTATGTCATAAATATTGGATCCAGAAAGTTCCGAGAAAGTTGTCTTTTTTGTTCGATCTCTAATTAAATTTATAAAATAATGTCTTTTTATAATTAACAATGTTTCTTTTTTTATTTTATAATGAAGTTCTGCAAAGTTATAACATGTGACACCACAAAAGTGGTCAACATTCGTTGAAGTCAGTACAGGTTTAAATTTAAATGGTTTTTGATCGATTTGCCTTTTCAAAAAAGGTTTTATTTTGCAGTAATTTTCAAAAGAACACAAATGTGCACAAGAAATGGATCGAATTACGAAAAGGGTTTTTAACTCATTCAAATATAACCAAAATTATCGTTATTGACAATGATTATTATCAAAAAGTAGAAGATTCCAACAATGGCGTAAAAAAAATTGTGATTGAGAATAAAAAAATGATTGAAGATAACATGTTGAAGCTAACCTATTGCTACCAGACACAAGTAAAGAATAAAATTTTTAAAAAAAATCATTCCTTTTTGTCCTTTGAATAAACCCTAGAAATTGTGGGTTCAATTAAACTTTTAAAAAATGAATAACAAGACTTTTAAAGAAAATGGATGTTAATAAAATTTGGTTACAAAAGTGTCGATTGAAATTGACAACATTTATAATTCATGTGATCGTTGAAGGTAAATGTGGGTCGATAACCTTTAAGTGATATTGCAGGGTTTATATCAACGTTACAGAATCATGAAGATGTAAAATGATTAGAGATTAAACTGATTAAAAAAAAAAATTACTAAAATACGATGTGACTATTAAATCAAAATAATGTTTATAGCGTCAGTCTGTTTTTTTAAACACTTCTATATTATATTACAATACATAAATGATACAGCTATAATCAAACTTAGTAAAATTGTTACTTTGTTTATATACTGCAAACTCCTTCCGTAGGCAAATGATAAAGTTACATTTGCTCATGGTGTTGCTTATAGAGCTTCTTTCACAATCCCCATATTGCCATGCAATGTACCCCTACATTACATATACCTACACGTACTTGTAAATTCATATTTTATAAAAATTTCTTGGTATATTCCAAAATATTTTCATAAAACATATAAGTACAGTCCTGGTTTTTAAAACTTTTAAAAATTGAAGTGCATTGGATTATATGAGCACCCTTGCATCAGTTTGTCGAATGTGAAGTCTCTACTCATAGTAGATCAGATAATATTGGATGTCACTCCTAACCAAGCCGACCCTGTATTTTATCCCTACAAATACTGAAATTATAACGAATGTGGGCTCCACATTTTGAAAGAAATTAGGCGCTCGTATGGTTAAAAACGTCAGATACGTTCCATTACCCTCCACTTCCCTTTAACCCTTAATTTCACCCCCCTACAAAAATGTCATCCAAATTTTAATCTCCTATTGGAATTTACCAGGAAAATGATATCGACCTTCAACTCCATGTTTCACCCTCTTAAAGAGATAATTTCCTTAAATCGCTTCTCATTTTACACCACCATGTAGGCTTTCAGACCTGAAAATTTCATGACTCTAAGTTAACTAGTTTGGAATGTGAGTCGATGGGTGGATCAGTCAGTCAGTCAACTTTGTGTTTCATATATAATAATTATTAAAATCGCGATAGCCTTAGCTTTCATAACAGTATTACTGAACTGTTAAAAACAAGACGAGTACACATTTTCCTGTTACTGTTCTAAAAATATAATTAATCCATCTAAACAATTTTTGAAATATTAAAAGTATAAGAAAACGTATAAGTCATTTACGGTGGGCTAAACTTTACTTCGAGTCAGTCGTAACTTATAGTTTTACTTGAACACTCAATGTTGTTTCTCATTTTTTTAATTGATTTCACTTAACTTTTCTTTAAAGACTACCTTACAAACTTATTTATTGATATTTACATTATGTCGAATGTGAAATCAGGTTTATTTTGTAGAACTCTGCACTGCAACAGACTGAAGCCGTTGCTTGCGTGTGAGTGTGCGTGTGTGTGGTTGTCGCGCGCGTGCATGCGTGCGTGAGCGTGTGCATGTGGGTATGCGTGTGCATGTGCGTGTGCAAGTGCGTGCGCGTGTGCGTGTGCGTGTGCGTGTGCGTGTGGGCGTGAGTGTGCGTGCGCGAGTGCGTGCGCGTGTGCGCGTGAGCGTGCGCGTGTGCGTGCGCATGTGCGCGTGAGCGTGCGCATGCGCGTGCGCGTTCTCGTGCGCGTTCTTGTGCTCGTGCTCATGCTCGTGCGTGCGCGTGTGTCTGTGAGTTTGCGTCTACGTGTGCGCGTGCGTTTGCGTGCGTGTGTGCGTGTGCGTGTGCGTGTGCGTGTGCGTTTGACTACGGAAGGGAACAGTTAGGAGAAGTGTGTTTTGACTAGTACAAACTTATTTATTGATATTTACATTATGTCGAATGAAATCAGGTTTATTGTAGAACTCTGCACTGCAACAGGACTGAAGCCGTTCCTTCAGGTGAGTGTGCGTGTGTGTGTGCTTGTGCGTGTGCGCGTGCACGCGTGCGCGTGTGCGTGCAGGTGAGCGTGTGCATGGGTATGCGTTGCATGTGCGTGTGCAAGTGCGTGCGCGTGTGCGTGTGCGTGTGCTGTGTGGGCGTGTGCGTGCCGTGTACGTGCGCGTGTGCGCGTGAGCGTGCGCGTGTGCGTGCGCATGTGCGCGTAGAAGTCATGCGCGTGCGCGTTCTCGTGCGCGTTCTTGTGCTCGTGCTCATGTTCGTGCGTGCGCGTGTGCTGTGAGTTTGCGTCTACGTGTGCGCGTGCGTGTGTGCGTGTGCGTGTGCGTGTCGTTTGACTACGGAAGGAACAGTTAGGAAGTTGTTTGCTATGTGAACCATCCTTACGGTTTTAACCAAAAAAGTCACTAGATTTCAAGGTTGGTAACATTGCCTGCTTCAAGGTCACTGCAGACCACGTGGCAGGTTGGTAGCCCTGCTTCTTCAAGGTCACCGAGGCCACCTTGTAGGTTGGTAACCCTGCTAAGTCGCTTCAAGGTCACCGCAGGCCACGTGGTGGGTTGGTAACCCTGCTAAGTATCTTCAAGGTCACCGATTCAAGACCACGTGGTATGTTGGTAACCCTGCTAGGTCTCTTCAAGGTCATGCTTGCACATTCCCTTCAAGGTCTCCTCAACGTCAGTAACTAGAAAAGTCACTAGAAGGGTTACTAGATTGTTTTTCAAGGTCGTTGATTGTCCACGTCAATTGTAGGTTATCCTCCCACACATTACCTGCATCCTCTACATGGTTTCCAAGGTCATCACATTGTCTAAAACTAAAGGCCCTAGTCTTCAAGGCAATCAATTCTCTGGCTGAGTGTTAATTGGTCACACCCCTCTGGAAGTTTATTGAGCTCTGTCTCAATCGTTGCTGTCTATACATGTTTCAAGGTCATCAAGCAATGTTTACTATGGTCACGCCCCCAGCACCCTCAATTGGTTCCCTAAACAAGTAGCCGTTTCTAAACAGGTAGTTTCAAAACAGGGATCTGTTTCCCAAAACAGATAGCTGTTCCGCAAGACAGATATCCGTTTCCCCCATTTCAAGGTCACACGAAAGAATAAAAGCGATTCATTATTCTGGTCGAGTTATAAAAATAGATTGTTATCTAAATACACTTCGATTCTAAGAAATCAAGAACAGAGGCGGTCCATTGTTCTACCCAACGCTTCAAAGTCTATGCTTATAATTTTCAAGGTCACATGATAAGAGAACAAAGGCGATTCATTGTTCCGTTATAATTTCTAAAAATAGTTTGTTATCTAAATACATCTCAATTCTGAGAAATAAACTTTCAAGAACAAAGACGATCCATTGTTCAGACTGATGCTGAAAGGTCATCTAACAAGTAAAATATTTTTTTTATGAAACTTATAATTTATTAACCACAATATTCATCTGTATACAGATACGAAATCGATTTATGTAAATATACATATCATTATGGGAAGTTTGATGTACTTAACATTTTGTAATACCTTTGCTGGATCATGTCTATTTTATTTATTATTTGTTTTTCACATTCAATTTCATTCAACTGATTTTCGTTTAATGTGGTCCACAACACATCATCGTTTTTCCTAATAGGTATTTTCATCGCTTCATTATATTGCATACTAGCCGTACATTCAGCTTCCCTTAAAGTCTTCATATCAGGATCCTTTTACTTTGAGACATTGTTCGAGACTTATTACAAACCTACGCAAGCCCTGAGGTGTTGTCTATGCATGCTTCAAGGTCATCAAGCAATTCTTGGAAGTTTACTATGGTAACGCCTCCCAAGTGCCCTCAAGTGGTTCCGTTCCCCAAAACAGGCAGACGTTTCCTAAACAGGGGGTCCGTTCCCAAAACAGGGGGTCCGTTTTCCAAAACAGATGGCTGTTTCGCAACACAGGTAACCGCATTTCAAGGTCACACGAGAGAACAAAAGCGATTCATTGTCCTGTCATGATTCCTAAAAATAGATTGGTATCCAGCTACCCCCCACCTCAATTCTAAGAAATCAAGAACAAAGGCGACTCATTATTAAATTTCAAAACATAAAACCTTTCAATTATATTAAATATAAATCTACAGTATACTTCATTGAATTAGATAATTTTTTTAAATCTTACAGGAAGGTTTTATATACATTGAGCATTTGCTACATGAAAAAATTTGTAAAAAGTAGATATACTAGATGGGATCATAAAATTAAGAGTAAGATTAATTTACTTAATTTAGTTTTAAAAGGTTTTACCTAAGCAATTGTCACACAGATCACGCTAAATGCTTGCTGTTTGGGTTAAGGTGATATCAACATAAGGTCAAGAAAACCAAAAGGAACCATTATGGGTTGGAAAGAAATAAAAACTAGTAATAAAAGCTTTTTGGTTATTTTACTGTCTACGTCTTTAAAAAGAACAACATATTCACAACACTTAAAGTCTTTATTTTTAATTATACAGTTACTTAAACCTAATTATAATTGTGAATACTTATAACAACCCCTTAGCAGCGTCTTAAATTTTCTTCTTCTTTAAAATACTTTAAAGCCTGAGGTAATATCATTAAACTCATCCTTTCCCCTAACAAAATTTCATTTTCTAATTTTTTTTCCATTGCTTATACTCATTAATTTTTGTTTTCAGTATTAACATCCTCGAGTTTTCCTTTTTCATGATTTATTAAAGATCATTCCAGGTTTAAAGCCTGCAAAATTATTCCCCGTAATTTGTACTGCATACTGATGATGTGAATAGCGAACCGGTGTTTTCCAAAGATAGCCGGAGATGTTATCAAAATTAATTGCCTCCGTTTAATAACATAAAAAAAGAACCAAACCATCCTTTTTTCAAACTGTATGTAAAATTAAACGGGTCATTTATAACCTAATCGTCTTTTGAATACGATTAACGATATGAGCGTATTAGCACTAAAAGGTGAGAATTATATTAGATGAGGCCGAATTTGGGCCTTATACAGCAGAAGAAGTTGTCAAGGTAAGTACTGCTTGATCTGTACAAAAGCCTATTTACAGCGTTTTTTGACAGAAGATGGTCAACCTGAGAGATTTGAAGATACAGTCACACCCAACAGGTAATAAGTCTGAAAATTAAGAACTGAGCCATTCAATTAAACGGAAATGATCGATCTTTTTACTAAATTCTAAATTGTTTGGTGACCTTGAAAATTCTCGTCAAAATTTTCTTAAAACAATATGACTTACACCTTCAATAAACTTTAAACTTTTGATTTAAAGAATAACCTCGATTAAATGCTATAAATCTAACCTTGAACATTTCTCTACACATGGTCTCAACCAGTTTGGTGACCTGGCCTGAAAATAGAATCCCTCACACCTTGAAAAGTCTATTTGAATACCCATGCAGGTAATTTCTGAATTATTGATCCCCAGAATTGTTAGCAATGGATCGTCTTTATCCATTTCTCAGGTGTGACCTTGGAATATGCATGGAAAGTTTGACCTTGACCTAATACTTGCGTGTTTTCTTAAAATTACTAATGGATCACTATACGCATGCAATTTGTAAATGGTTTGAAAACGGGTAGATCCTATTATACGTTACTTTGAAGGCATCCTCCAATAAATTTTACCCCTATATCAGGATACCCTTGGTTGATTTCTTACTTATGACCTTGAAAATTGGTAGCAATAATTTAACCATTGACAATCTACTTGATAGCCTAAATGGTCGGGTAAAGTCGGTTTGGATCCCAACCTTGAAAATAGATTTCTCTGAATTACCTTGAAATTTATTAACTTATAATTAAAAAATTTAATTTGTTTTTGCATAAATTTAAGAGACGTAGGTTTGTAATAAGTCCGAACAATGTCTCAAAGAAAGGATCCAGATCTGATATGAAGGCTTTAAAAAGCTGAATGTATGGCTAGTAAACATTATAATGAAGCGATGAAAATACCTATTAGGAAAGATGATGTTTGGACCACATTAAACGAAAATCAGTTGAAGGAAAAATTGAATGTGAAAAATAAAAAAATAAAAATATGATCCAGCAAGGTATTACAAAAGTTAAATACATCAAACTTCCCCAAATATGTATATTTATTAAATCGATTTTTATCTGTTATATAGATGAATATTGTGGTTAATAAATTATAAGTTTTATAAAAATATTTTACTTGTTAGATGACCTTAAATCAGTCTGAACAATGCATCGTCTTTGTTCTTGATTTCAAATTTCAGAAGCACTCAGCCAAAACAATGAATCCCTTTGTTTTTATCAGATGTGACCTTGAAAATATAAGCATAGACCTTGAAAGCGTCTTGAACAATGGATTCTTTGTTCTTGAAATTGATTTCTCAAATTGAAATTATTTAGATAACAATCTATTTTAGAAATTATAACGGAACAATGGACGTCTTTGTTTATTTCTCAGGACCTTGAAAATTTAAATAGACTTTGAACGTTGGCTAAATAATGGATCGCCTTTGTTCTTGATTTCTTGAATTGAGGGGGTAGCTGGATACCAATCTATTTTTAAATCATGACAGAACAATGAATCACTTTTGTTTCTCGTGTGACCCTGAAATGGGGAAACGGTTACCTTGTTGGTTTTAAAACGGACCCCTGTTTTAAACTCTACCTGTTTTACGGAACCATTGAGGCACTTGGGACGTTACCATATAAAAAATTTTGCTTTTGAGCAACACCTCAGGGGGGTTTGTTAAGTCTCGAACAATGTCTCAAAGTAAAGGATCCTGATATGAAGACTTAAGGGAAGCTGAAATGTATAAATTAATGAAGCGATGAAAATACCTATTAGGAAAGATGATGATTGTTGTGGACCACATTAAACGAAAATCAGTTGAAGGAAATTGAATGTGAAAAACAAATAATAAATAAAATGCTGATCCAGCAAAGGTATTACAAAATGTTAAGTACATCAAACTTCCCATAATATTATTTACTAAATCATTTTATCTGTATACAGATGAATATTGTGGTTAATAAATTATAAGTTTTATAAAAATATTTTACTTGTTAGATGACCTTTAATCAGTCTGAACAATGGATCGTCTTTGTTCTTTTGATTTCTCAGAATTGAGAGTATTTGTAACAATCAAAAAATGGAAAATAATCGCCTTTGTTTCTTTGACCTTCAAAATTATAAGCATAGACTTTGAAGCGTTGGCTAGAACAATGGACGCCTTTGTTCTTGAAATTGATTTCTTAGAATTGAATTAGATAA
>JARFJB010002208.1:0-60000 GCA_036346205.1 Vesta saturnalis
TCATCAGTATTAATTAATTTTAATATATTGTGCAAATTTCAACTTGATATTATGCACGGTTTTCGAGATCGAAGATAGGGGGTTGCTCTCAATTTTCACCCCCTAGCCGGCAGCTCCATCACATATTATTGTTTTACTTCTATTATTAATTAGATAGTAATATAATCTGAAAATCTCATCGTGATACTATGCGTGGGCTACAAATTACTTCGTTTATACGTTACTGTGACTTCGGTAATCATCGGAAAAACTGGCCGCTACATTAGCTGACAGTATGTCAGTATTTAACGCGCTTGTCTCAAGAAATTAATATCTGGGTGGCATCTTTTGTAAATGTTGCTTTTAAGGTGCCCCCACAAAAATAAGTCACAAGGATTTTCTGAGCCCAATTCCGTGTGCATTGGGTTCATTATTTAGGGTAAAACTACACTCGTCTGTGAAGCATATGGACCATAGAAAGCGGCAGTCTTGTATTTCATAACAAAATGCACTCCTGCTTTCTTGATATCATGGCGGTTTATAGGGATGACATGTTTATTTCTTTAATATCTTCCATACCCGCGACTTACATAAACCTGTTTCAAGAGAAAATTGTCTCAATCTGTATGTTGGTCTGCATGTATCATCACCAAAACACGATCTTATGCGCGGACATCTGTTTGTCGATTTCCTATGGTATGCTTGTTACTTTCGAACATTTTATTTTTCTATAAAATTTTCTAATAATTCTAACGAAATATTTGAATGGTTTTCAAATTTCGGCTAGTATTAAAATTAACGGCAAACAAATTTCGAACTTTTCGTAAACTGGCACCACTATAAAATGTTTTTACCATAAAACTTTCTACGTTAATGTAACTATCTGTTTTTTCGTAAATAAGCTTTGACATGCCTAAACGCAAATTTTATTCAAGAAGTTGTGTGTTAGACATGGTGTCGGTTTTTGGTAATACGAACAGTTTTAAACGGACACATTCATCAAACAACCGCAACAGAATATTATTAAATAAATCTACTTTACAGTTAACATAATTAAGGTTGAAAATATGATGGAAAGAAGCTTGTTGAAGCTTAACTTGAAACGAGTCGTGATTAAAGTTCTTGAAACATCGATATGTTTTTAAGACGGACTACGAGATTTCTTCATGGCATTAACTCATGATCAGCCAGTTTTACGCAACTCTACGCGAATGAATAATATTTAAATCTGATGTAAAATAATCAATTAAGGTTTACGAGTTGACGTAATACGTGTAGGATCCGAAATAATTTGATGTAGGTCTAAAGAACTTAGCATGGAGGAAAATATTTAGTTTCATTTTTAAGTGGAGAAAGCATATCAATATTAACGTCACCTACGCAGATCAGCTTATCACATGAAGAAAGGCACTGAACACGTTTGTTCCAAAGCGTCAAGAAAATCTTTATAATCAATATTCGAGCTCGATAGATAAACAGCATAAATAAATTTAATAAGTGTAATTTTACCCAAAGCTGTTCGATTGGTTCTGATACGTTAATTACCTGGTATGTGAAAACGTTTTTGATATACATACATCCTCCTCTACCATTTCTATCTTTTCGTAACTTATTATATTTATTGATATTAAGTTTGTCATTACTAATACTTGACTAAGCAGCTTTCGCTAATTAGAAAGATGTCAAGATCACCTCCTTGCAATAGCTGTTTTAAAGAATGTAACTTAGAACAAGGGACCGGATGTTACTATGAGATCTTACTTGAATTATACGCAGGTTACATATTACATTCAATTAGTATTAAGATAACTTAATACAAAGGAAGGACACAAGAAAAAAAATACTTAAAGAAAGATTAAAACCAAGTAAAACTAATCGGTCTAAATAAATTTTAACTATACGTATGACAAGAAAGTAATATTATTGTTATACCAAGAATATCCCAATAAACTGTTAAACAGCTTATACTTATTTTAATGTACACGACGTAACTTAATCAATGTTCTTTTGGAAAATTTGAAATAATCGCTACGGTACCAATGTTAAAGATGAAAGGTGGTTCAACTGCACATATTTAAATACATATCAATTACTTACAGACTACAGTCATTGACTAAAATCAACGCTACAGTTAATCTTTTAACGAAAACACTTTTTAATGGTTATTATCTGGCAATTTTATAAATATATTTGTATTAGGGTAGTGGCACCACTGTTGAATTATCCAATGACTTGAGAATGTTCGTTATGATAACGTAATATATTTATGGTTGGAGTTTAATGTACATGTATGTTAGTATTTAGTATTTAATGCAAGTTATTGTGTCTCTTGTTTTCAAATTTCATGGATACTGCGAATTTTTGAATTTCAAGTTTCGCAGGTTTAAACATATATTTTGAACATGTGACATTTAGCAATAATATTTCTTCTTCAGAACATAGGCATAATCTTGGTCTTTCCTTGGTTCAAATATAAAAGATAAAAGTTTTCCTAACAAAATAATACCGGTGGGCGTTTGAAAATTTACAATGGCAATATTTTTAAACAAAAGAGATATGACAAAAATAAAAATACCGTTTCTATAACAATCAGAATACAAATGAAGTATTTTTCAAACTAAAACTAAAATAGTAGGGTTAACTGATAAACTAACCTCAAATTTGAGGATAATTCTTGGAAAAGTTACCATGACTATTATCTTTAAACAAGGACAGGTATAAGAAAATAAAAATACTTTTCAAGCCCTTAAGCTTCACCCGCAGTGACTTAAACATCTTAAATGACAATACCTCACTTGGGGCACCTCTATGGAAAGATTATTCAAAATGCCTAGGTAATTTTGTGTTTTTGTTTCTGAAATTTGGAACCATCTTTCATGGGGTTCATTTTAATTTTTCAAAATGACTTACAGAGTGGAAGAAACAATTTAACTAATTTTTGGAACATTTTGTATAGCAAGAATAAGTTTAAAATGCGGATGGTAGATGAGAGAAAAGCGCAAGGTAAACAGATATATATATATATATATATATATATATATATATATATATATATATACAGGGTGTCCAGTTTAAGATGAAATGCATGGGGATATTGAAACCGTTAGAGATACGAAGATGGTTAAATGGAGAAAAAGTTGCGTCATTATATGCCCAAGAAGTAACCATGGTTACATGTCAAAAATCCTTCCATTTACTAGACACAGGTGATAACTGAAAATATGCGTTTTCTAAAATCGCTATATCTTGTTCTTGCAAGAGATACATCCACGATTTTGCAGGATGGGGTAACAGGTAGCGAGGATTTCAAAATGATTTTGAAAAAATCTAGGCCTACTAGATTTTGAGATAATGCACGCAACTTTCGATTTTCTTATGGACGCCATATTGGATTTTGCATTTTTGAATTCTTCATAAAAATGCTTTTCAACCATATATCATATGTTTATAATCTGCCAATGAGAAAGTGTCAAATTACACAATTAAATTTATATCAAAGCAACCTTGACATATTATGTATTTTAATTAAATGAAAATTAATCTACAAATTAAACTAACTATTGAGAACAATATTATTGATTATTAACATAAATCATAATAATAAAAGTGACAAAAACAACAAAAATAAAATTTAATATTATACTGAATTTTACTATTAATTAATCAAATGCTCGAATAAACCTCCATTCTCTTGCAATAATTGAATAGATGGTTGATTGGCAAAGGCCTAGTTTGATATAAATTTAATTGTGTAATTTGACACTTTCTCATTGGCAGATTATAAACATCTGATATATGGTTGAAAAGCATTTTTATGAAGAATTCAAAATGCGAGATGATAAGGAACTCTTGTGATGCAGTGCTAACTCGATGCAGATGGTGTTTGCAGGAGAATGAAGGTTTATTCGAGCATTTGATTAATTAATAGTAAAATTCAGTATAATATTAAATTTTATTTTTGTTGTTTTTGTCGCTTTTATTATTATGATTTATGTTAATAATCAATAATATTGTTCTCAATAGTTAGTTTAATTTGTAGATTAATTTTCATTTAATTAAAATACATAATATGTCAAGGTTGCTTTGATATAAATTTAATTGTGTAATTTGACACTTTCTCGTTGGCAGATTATAAACATATGATATATGGTTGAAAAGCATTTTTTATGAAGAATTCAAAAATGCAAAAATCCAATATGGCGTCCATAAGAAAATCGAAAGTTGCGTGCATTATCTCAAAATCTAGTAGGCCTAGATTTTTTTCAAAATCATTTTTGAAATCCTCGCTACCTGTTACCCCCATCCTGCAAAAATCGTGGATGTATCTCTTGCAAGAAACAAGATATAGCGATTTTTAGAAAACGCATATTTTCAGTTATCACCCTGTGTCTAGTAAATGGAAGGGACTTTTTGACATGTAACCATGGTTACTTCTTGGGCATATAATGACGCAACTTTTTCTCCATTTAACCATCTTCGTATCTCTAACGGTTTCCAATATCCCCATGCATTTCATCTTAAACTGGACACCCTGTATATATATATATATATACACACAAATATATAAGTTATTGGTTATTTAGTCAATAAACAACAACATAAAAGTAATATTTTCGATATCGTTTGATATCTTCTTCAGAATAACAAATTGAAATTTTTAATAACATATTTCATGTAACTAAATCATAACATATTATATTTTATAAATTTTTAAAATGGAATCGTAACAATTTGGTAAATCTTCTATATCTTTTTGCTATTACATACGTTTTATTAATTTCCGAAATCAGTCGTTTCTTATAATTATTTTCTAAATCTAAAATTTTAACCGCGTTAAGATCGAAAGAATGTTTTAAATCTATAGTATGTTTTGCCAAAGCCATACAATTTGGTTTTAAATTAAGGTCGCTTTTGTGTTGTAAAATTCTATTTTTTAACGGTTGTAATGTAGTACCAATATATAATTTATTAAAAGAATAATTATATATATATATATATATATATATATATATATATATATATATATATATATATATATATATATATATATAAATCGAGATATTAGGTATGGGCTATAAAATCTTAAGGAAAACTATAGATTTTAACCAAATTTTCGCTTGTGTTTACAAGCTTCATCAGGACACAACTAAGAATAACAAAATTATTAAATTACAATGAAGGCTTAATTAAATCTTAATGTACTTACATCTTAGAGACACTTTTTATTACAGTTGTAAATATAAATAATTATGACGCGTAACAACCGGTTATTAAAAACAATATGTCAATTAGAATGTAAACTAGATAGCTAAATTATATTAAAAAGGACATTCTTAAATCAAGTGTGTAACAAACATGTAAAGCTTATAACTATATGAGCGGTGATTCGTCTTGATTTTGATACAGTGGATGATGTAATTTAAAATTTTTGTAAATTAAGAACAGAGCAGTATAGCTAGTGTTTAAATTATTAGTATCTGATCTAAAAGTCATGGTTTCATTATTCTTAACATGAGACATTTCAAGAAAGAGCCTTTCGTTATAGTTGTTAGCTTTGTCAATAATTTTTACTTCATTAAATCTAATGATATGGTCTAAATTGTTACCGTGGATTGCCAGAGCATATCTTCGTCTTTGTAATTTACAATCACTTTTATGTAGCGTGAGTCTAGTTTTAAGTCAATTGCTTGTATGTCCTATGTAACACAAATTGCAGTTGTTACATGGTATAGAATAAATTATGTTAGATTTAAATTCTGTTGGTGTCTTATCTTTAAGTTTTGTAAATAAATTATTAATTGTATTAATACTGTAAAACACTATTTTTATGTTTTTGAATTCTGCAAAAATTTTGATTATTTGGTTACTAATTTGTGGTAAAAGGGAAATTTTTTATATAAAATTGAATTAGGATCTATGCGATCAACTATCTCGTTTCTAGTGTTATCTAAACAATGGTAAAAAAGTAATCTGTTGACTAAGTTTTTGGATAATTATTATTAACAAGAATATCACTAAGTTTTTTATATTTTTGTATCAATGATGGATGTACAATGTTAATAATTCTAGTTTTTAAACCTAAAATGATATTTTTTTTCTTAAAGAATGGATGATTGGAGTAATAATTTATATATCTTCCCGAACTGGTCGGTTTCATGTGCCAATCACTAATTAAAGTATTATTCCTATTAATCAATTTCATGTCTAAAAATGAAACACTATTATTAATTTCATATTCTACAGTGATCGTAATTATTAAAAATATTTAGAATGTTGTCTGTTTGATTTATAGGACCAGTTAAAATTAAGTCATCTGTATATTTTTTTATTAAAGTAACTTCAAAATTAAGTTTTGGTAGACTAGTGTCTATGAGATCATCTAGAACAGTTTGGGCTAGAATAGTACTTAACGGAGATCCCATCCTTGTCTAAAAACTTTTTGAAATGTGAAATAATTGTTAGCAAAAATAAATTTAATTATGTTAATGAATGTGTTATTGGGAATGTTACAGTGAGTCTGGATAACTGTCCATCTTTTATTAATAATTTCTAAAATTAAGTTTAATGGTATATTGGTGAACAAAGAGACAAAATCTAGTGAAAACAAAGCATTATTAATTGGAATTTTGAAGTTATTGTAAATTTTTGAAAAGGAAAAAGACTCTTTAATCTTATAGTTTGCGTTATTACCCAAAGCAGTAGAAAGTAATTGTAATAACCATTTTGAAAGTTCATATGGTGGTGATCCAATTGAAGCTACGATTGGACGTAGTGGATAATTTTTTCAGTGTACTTTTGGTAATCCGTAGAACTTCGGAGGAATCCCATTATAGGTGCACATTAGTTTGTACTGAGTTTGGGAGATCACATTTGTATCTTTTGAGTTGATTATTATTTTATTACATTTGTTCTGGATAGTTAGTGTAGGATCGCGAAGTAATGGTTTGCACGTTTTAGTATCTGTAGGATTTCTGTCTTACATTTCTTACTTTATTTAAGAACACGAAGGACCATAGGATTTTAGAAAACACTTTCTTTATTAACACAATTGAACTTCAATACAAAACTACGCTAATATTAGACAATGTCCGACTCCAACAGAATTCGTGAAATTCTTACAAACGCAAAAGTAATTTAATGTTCACATAATTTAAGCGAGAACGAGAGAGATATTTTTTTAAGCTTAGGATACGATTATATTTAGAGATTGAGCGTGTATTTTCGGAGAATTTAAATAAATTATTAAAATATTTGTGAAAAACTAAACTAACTCGTGTTCCATTTTTTCCGTAACTACAGCAACAACGCAATTCGTTTTTTTATATACACCTGGTTGGAGAATATTTCTTCAACGTCCTGCTCCTCCAGCAGAAGCAAGGCTTAAGGTAGTTAAAAACAAAAGAGAGTAAAACAAATACAGCGACGAAAAACAAAACTATCGAAAATAACATTTAATAAATAGTGAGCTAGGTGAATTTTTTTTTAATATTATTAGCTTGAGGAATTTGAAATAATTTAGTTATACTTCTGGTGAATTCACTATCTTGTGTTTTCAAACGTACAACCATGACCTTTCCATCTGAACCATGCATGGCCTCTATCACTCTAGCTAGTGGTCAGTTGAGGGGTGAAGTATTTTCTTCTTTTATAAGCACTAAATCATTTTCCTTTAAATTAACAGAAGGTTTCAACCATTTTGGTCTATTCTGTAACGATTGAGATAGTCGACTGACCATCTCTTCCAAAATCTGTTGTATTTTGGGACATTGTTACCAAAATACAATATGCGTAACAGATTTATCGGGAAAGGGCGTTAAAGCAATACCTATCAGAAAATGATCAGGAGTCAGAGAATGGAAATGGGAAGGATCGTTAGAGAGTGCGCAGAGAGGTCTAGACTTTATAATGGCTTCTATTTGAGTTAACATTGTAGAAACTTTTCAAACGTGAATTGAAAATTACCAATACATGTGATGTTTCGTGCTTTTAATTGCTGATTCCCAGAGACCACCCCAATGCGGAGACCTGGGTGGTATAAATTTCCACTGGATCTCATTAGAAGGAAGATAGGATAGAATAGAGTCATAATTTGAAGAATTTTTAAAAAAGTCATACATATCTCTTAAATACTTTTTAGAACCAATAAAATTTGTAGCGTTATCAGCATAAATTACTTGAGGGCTTCCTCTCCGGAAATAAAACGGATGATAAATTAGATACGAGTTCTGTATGTATGGCTTTGGTTGCCATACAAATAAAAAGAGCAATATAACATTTTTGAATTGAATCTTTTCTCAATCTGGATGACTATAATGAACGGACCTCCAAAATCAATTCCACATTTTTCAAAAGGTCGCGAACTCTGTCTTTTGGCAAGTCTGAAATTATTTGTTGGGACACCGTGGAGTTGAACCGAAAACAAAGTTGTAACGATATAAACGGGTGGTAGAACGGGATTACAGATAAAGTTGGCCTTTTTGCCCCGACTAGTCAGCGTATGGGAATGGGTATGATGTTGATAAATTTTGCACATCCAGAATAGTAAATCGTACGTAAGTCAAAGTAGGGGATGAAGACGTAATCAGATCGGTTTAGGGCGCCAGAATGTTTGGTAGTCAAAATAAGGGACGTCGTGCCAAAATTACGAGTACATAGCGTGTCTAAACATACAAAAAACATACGCCTACCTACCCGCAATCAATCCATGGTGTACTGGACAGCAACTCAGGAAACCACCTGAAATAGGGCTTCAAAATAGCACTACACGCCTGACAAATAAAAGCGTGTTAATCACTCAATAATGTTACGTTACTACACCTCGGTGTAAATAATTAGGAATTACATAATAATCAAAACAAAACAAAAAAATCACCTTTGTTGAATGCACTCTAAATGAATTAGTAATCAACTAGAAGTAAAATAAAACACTGAATAACATGAACGCTATTGCTCAATAAAAAAACTGTCACTTCGTTACGTTAAAACTTAAGCTCCTAAATTACCGGTAAACTTGCAATTTGCAAAAAAAACTTTTATGTAACACAAAAGGGTTTTCACAGAATTAAAACAATTTTATAAAACCTAAATAAAGCTGTAATAAGATAAGAAAACAATATACATTTAAACATACGATAATGCGAATATAAAAAAATAACAAATGCTTAATTGGCGACGGGAGCTCTGGCCAGAATTCTACGTAACGCCGTACTAAAATTGTTTAACATAAATATTTCGTGGATTATTTACCCACACTACTTCAGGGTCAATTGCCCTTTAATACTAAGATGAAGGGTGTGAAGGCGAAGCGTCAGAATTATGATTAATTACAATAAATAAACCAAAGCAACAACTTAATTTAAAAGGTACACGACTCCGCTTTCAAACCTTCGTTAACAAAACAAATAATTCGAGGTACACACACGAAATCTCGTAAATACTCAATAAAACACAATGTTATACTACCTTACTGTCTAAATGGACACCTCTTCTGTGTTACAACAATCGAAAATAAACCAGGTGATCGGTTATTGCTACTACGGATACGGAATCTCCTAGTCTGACACAGATGATGAGTGATAAGGTTGACTATTTGTTTTTGTACTCAAACGATTCCTTGATTGAATCTCGGTAAAATGTTACTGCATTAATTAAAAACTTCTTTTAAAATAGTTAATTGTGCGCTCAACTTGCTCGATAATTTTTATCGTTTAAATGGTTTTCTTTACACTATCAATCCAAAAGATTATTAACTTTATTTAAATAACTATAATTTTAGTATTCTGCGAAAGTTTCTTTATACTTCAACACGCCCTGCACGGCAATTAAGTGGCACTTCAAGAACGTTAATTTAATAAATCCGCAAAAGCGACATAAACCAAAGAGGTCACAGAAGCACTAATATAACACGACGGTGATCTCCAGGTAACTTGATTACGTAAAATTGAAATCGGCACTAGGTCTAGTCCTTTGGCGATTGAACAATTTCACTTAAAATCCCATCACAGGTTTTCTTCAAAGAGTAGACAACTACCCTCACAACACAAAAGTTCGTTCGTTAAACACCAAAAGGTCCAATATATCAACGTTCTAATCAACCCCTTAAGCCGTAACAACAAACGTCACCGTACTACTACTCGGGAGCGCTGTCAGTTTCAGAATCCCAAATTATTACCAAAAATCCATCTTGGATTTTTGAATCCCACCACTCACGAAAAAATTTCATTTAATTTAGTTCCACCAATTAAGAAACGGAAGGAGAAGATTTGATACCCCCTACACACAAACTTCGTTTTCAACCGTAAGGACCCAATAATTTTCAAAATTCCAAACGTCAGCAGAACCAACGTGAAAAGTATCTATATTTTCATTTAAGTTCAAGCAGTTAGTCCCACATTCTATCTTTATGACTCAAAACCAACATACTCAATATTAATCTGAACCACTGCAATTAACCGACTTCTTGTCGTCAGAACGATATCAAATACATTTACATCTACACTCTTTCTTTAAGTTACTTAATTTTACAAAACTTTCTATTAAATTTTAAGGAAATCAAACGAAATAAACATTATTTAAACTTAAATACAACTAATTACAAATAAAACGCTACTCAACATTCAATAATCGGGGAATAATAATGAAAACAATCTCTCCAAATTTAAATATATTATTACGAAAAAAACTCAATAAATTTAGAAACCAATTACCGACGATTTCTACCCTAATTCCTATCATAGTTAATTCCTTAAATTACGGAATAGTAATTCGTAAACAAACAAAAAAAAACTTAAGCTCGAAACACACCATCCTTAAAGGGCGCAACACACGTAAAACAGATTCATCCATAAAGCTCAACTCGACAGCAAAAATTTGACGGTAAATCGCTAGAAAATCGTGATCCTATCACAAAGTATGCAATTTCTGATGAGGCGTTTCACCTGACGAAGGTCATTAACAGGCCAATATCTCAATCGAAAATTAAAGAGAGTATTTTGAGGACCTGCATGCTCTAACCGTTTGTGTTCGTGAAGTAACATAAGATTAAGTATATAATTATTTGGAGGCAAGAGAACAGGATGCGTTTGTTAATAACTAATATTAGCGTTTTGTAATCTACCACTTACGCAAATTAAATCATTAAGTCCAATGAAAAGTTTAAAAGATAAGAGCTGTTTATTTGAAAGCGATTTATTATTAGAGAGTTCAAATATTTCTTTAGAGAAATGCTCTTTTTGAAGAGTTTTTAAAATAAAATTTAAAGACATCGAGACTTCTTGAACGGATAAAGGCCCAACAATTTTATTGGTGGGATTTTTGACTTATAGATAAATCGAAGAATGTAAGCTGGGGACCTTTGCATGCAAGAGACCGATCACACTTTCGAAAACATAGATACCCAAAAATTGACAGGAGTTTCAGCTGAAACTAAATAAACCATTGGTTCTTCAGGAGTATTATTTAATTCTATAATTTTTTCTAGAGTTGTTAAATTAAGTTCAGGATCACGTAAAAACTTTGGACCAAAAAACCAAAAGTTAAGAGCTTCTGAATTAAATTCACCTCTTGACAGCATATCTGCGGGATTTTGTTTAGATTTAATATAATGCAAATAACACCCTGACGTTTGTTCTTGAATTTGTGATACCCAGTTTGCGACAAAGATATTCCAGCTACACCACAATAATGCTGTTTGTGAATCAGTCCAAAGATGCACTGATTCGACTGCGAGATTATCATAGATTTTTAGAATTTTGTTCACTAATTTTGAAAGTAATACCATAGTACATAATTCGAGTTTGGGTATAGTAATTGTTTTGAGAGGTGAGCTACGAGATTTTGCCGATATTAACACGCAAGATACTGACTTGTCCGCATATTTGACTCGGAGATAAATGCAACCACCATATGCACCAGTACTTGAATCAGAAAAACCATGAATCTAAATTGAATTTATCACTTTATCTAAAAGGAGGAAGCGAGGAATTCCAAGATTTTAAATTGTGAGATACTTTTGAGGAATACTTATTCCTTTAAGATGATTGCGTCGCAGATTCTTGCATCCCAGTCAATTTTAACAAGTAAAGTTTTGCATTAAAATTTTACATTTGACTATCACTGGATTAACAAGACTAAGAGGATCGAAACGTTGTGCTATCGTAGAGAGAATTTTTCTTTTGCCAATATGATTCTCACCTTGAGTGTCAGGAGATGATATTTGAAAATTATCTGAAGAGGTTCCAAGATAATCCTAACAATTTACAAGGTGACCTTGTAAGATTAATACCAAATTCGGATATTTGTTCATGAGAAATACAGTGTAAGAATTTATTCGAATTGGAACACCATTTTCTTAAATTAAATCCCGTGTGACTTAAGAGTGAATTTAATTGAGAGTAAAGAGTTTTCAGTTCATCGTAACTATCGCATCCTGCTAAATCATCATCCATATATGTTTGAGCAAGAAGAGCATTATATGCAAGTATTGTATTCCTTGAATCGCTATTTCTTACAAAACATGAGTGGCGTCCCATATGTGACGGCGAGAAGCTCAATACATGATAAGGCATCTTGGGGAGAATCACGCCAAAGAATATTTTGTAAAAGACTCATTCTGGGTTTAACTTAATTTGCCTATATATCTTCTCTATGTCGGCGGTGAGTACGAACCTAAATGTACGAAAACGACAAAGGATATAATATAAATCAGGTTCTACACGATAACCTTTTAAGGTAACATCATTCAGAGAAACCTGATGATGTTCTACATGAAGCGTCAAATACAAGTCTGAGCTTGATAGTTGAACTCGACCTTGTATGACACATAAGTGCGGATGAAATATTTATTTTCGCCAATTTTGTTAGTGCGAGTGAGGAACAATTCTAGCGTGATTTAGAGATTAAATATTCATCTATAAATTTTTATGCTCTGTAAACAGATTAGGTTCTTTCTTGAATCTCTTTTCAAGAGACAGAAATCGTCTTTGAGCAAGATTTAGTGATTCACTAAGCTTGCGGTGCTCAGTGGTGATTTAGTACATCAACTTGAAAGCGACCATTTTCGAGAATGTTAGTTGTACGAGTGGAAATATATTCAGAAATGAGAACTGTAAGGATTGAATCGAGTTCAGTATCGTTTTCAGAGAATGTAGTTACGTAATAAGATTGGGAAAATGAGGGCAATTGATTAATACAATAGCGCGGAATATTTCCTGAAACTATCCATCCCAAGTGTGTTTTGAGAAGAGATGTTTGCCCATTTTACAAACCCATATGTTAATAAATCATAATAAACATCCGCTCGAAGTAAAACTTCAATTTCATTCGAAGAGGAAAAATCAGGGTGTGCGAGGTTTGAAGATATGTGATCTGGAATTTTTAATTTTTTTCGACATATGAGAGGTTGTGATAACTTATCTCTAATTTTGTCAAGTACTGCACAAAGTACTTTAAATCTTTTGAGCAATCAACATTAGAGTGCAAAATATAGTAATGATTTGACTCGAGAATGTGAAATTTGAGAAATCCAGAAATATTTAAATTTTATTATATGTATGTACTATAACCTAATTTATCAACTAAATTTTGAGTTACAAAGTAGTTTTGACTTCCACTATCCATAAGTATTCTAACTTGAATAGGTTCATTTTGTTTTGAGTACATAGTAGCTTGAGCTGTAGTTAAAAGTACGTGAGAGCTTATTGTAGATAAAGATAAGATATTATTTGAACCACAGGGTTGATCATTCACTTGATCGAGAGCTAAATTCTGAGGTTCTGTTATGATTATTACGAGATGGAATCCGAGAAGTACAGCATTGATTATCGTAAGGTGAAGCGTAATTTTGCGTTTTCTGAGAGTGACTGGCACATAAACGATTTTGACTGTTATCTTGACGAGAATTTGCATTTACTGCAGAGGAGCAACCTGAGGACATATGTTGAGAGATGCGACATTTTGATATTGGTTTTGAGAGTATGAATTGTTTTGGAAATTTTGAGGATAGTTCTTTTGAGGAATTTGGTTTAAGTGTAACAAGGTGTGATGCTTTATTACACTGTGAGCAACTTGAACTTGAGATTTTCAATCAGATGTTTATTACCTAAGCAATTTAAACAATAATGTTTAGATTTAATGAACGCCAATCTATCTGCTGCAGAAAGTGATATAAATTGTTGCAAACATATATTCTATGGGTGTTATCGTTACAGTATGAGCAAAATATGATTTGTTTTTGCACGTTACGATTAAAATTATTGGAATGTAATATTTCATTAAACTTTTTCTATTTTAATATCAAGACTAGAAGCATTTTCGAGTACTGTGCATCTCTTTTCTAGAAACTCGAAAACTCATCTAACTTAGGCAACGTTTTAATATCTCTTTCTTCTTCAAATATTTTCTCAGAACTATAATCTAGCTTTTGCTGAAAATTGAAAATTAATAATGCTTCAAGAATTTCTTCACCTTCGAGTTTTAAGTTTTCAATGACTCTACATTACTTTTACAAGTAGTGGCAAAATCTCAAATTCTGAGGATTACACTTTGTTATAATTGGAGCATTTAAAATACTACTAAAGTAATAATTCACAATTTTATTTTATTTTCAAATCTTTTCTTTAACAGTGAAACTGCAGTAACAAAATTATCACTAGTTACTTTTAATGAATTTACAATACTTAAAGCTTCACCTTTTAGCAATCTCTTTAAGTAATAAAATTTTTCAACATTTGTAAATTGACTATTTTTATCAATAAGCGAGGTGAACAGATCAAAAAACGTTTCCCATTCAGAAAAATTACCAGAGAATTGAGGTGTATTAATTTGCGACAATTTTATTTTGGGATGACAGTGAAATGCGATATTGACATTGCCATTTTGAGAAGTGTGACTGTCAGAGAAAATGTTATTTTTAGGAGATAATTCTTCTATAGAATTTCTAATTGCAGCAAGAGTATCAAAATATTTGATTTCGATCTCGTCCCTACCCTCAGGATCTGTTTAATCCTCTATATCAATTAAATAATTTTCAATTTCATCTTGAGCAGTATTATATTTCAAAATGCATCTTGCAAAACGTCTTCTTGACTTAAAGTTATTGGTATCATTTTCAATACCTTTATTTTGCAAAACCCAATTATGAATTCTAGTAATTTGAGCCTTAGCACTTCTGCGAGTTGAATTTAACTTTAACATATCCATTGTGACAATTAAACCTTATGAAATACGTGTTAAGTATTAAAATATAGTGCAGAAAGATTAATATAAAAGTAAAACACAAAATGTTCTTTATTGTGAACTACTTGGGAAAATACCTGAATCCTCTTGGAAAGTTGAAAATTCACTTAGTTCTTCTTGGAGATTTTAAAATTCACCTTTAAATTAAACTGGTTTCGGCTTCCTTAAAGACTACGACTCACCAAATCGTAACTGATTTATCCTGGCTCGATGTAGGATGTAGGAAACTGATTTGTCCGGCTCGAGTTTGCACTGAGTTTCGAAGATCATATCTATATTTTTAAGTTAATTATTATTTTATTACATCTCAAGTAATGGTTTGTACGTTTTAGTATTTGTAGGATTTTTGTCTTACATTTCTTACTTTATTTGAGAACACGAAGGACCATGGGATTTTAGAAAACACTTTCTTTATTAACGCAATTGAACTTCAATACAAAACTACGCTAATATTACACAATGTCCGACTTCAACAGAATTCGTGAAATTCTTACAAACGCAAATAGTAATTTAAATGTGCACATAATTTAAGCGAGAATGAGAGAGATATTTTTAAGCTTAGAATATGATTATATTTAAGAGATTGAGAGTGTATTTTCGGCGAATTAAAATAAATTATTAAAATATTTGTTGAAAACTAAACTAACTCGTGTTACATTTTTCCGTACCTACAACAACAACGCAATTAATTTTTTTTATATACACCGGGTTGGAGAATATTTTTCAACAGTATCTTTTAGTAATGCTTCTGCTTTATGCTAAATTCATTAATAATGATGATCAAGGACCTTTAGGCTACTCACAACTCATTAAACTTTCATAACTTTCACTTTCACCAGATTAGCAAGGAAGCGTTACTCGCTGATGGTATATATGTTAGAAATTTTCTTTAGTCCGCCCTAGTCGACCGCTGATGATGATAGCGTAGTAGAAACGCGTTTGGTGTTTTTAATTTGTGTGGTACGTGAGTGTATTTGGTTTGTTACACACATCCTGCCACAGTTCCAGTGTTCCAGATTTTTCAAAATAGAGTTATTAACATTGTACATCCATCCTTGATACAAAAAATCTAAAAAATTTACTGATATCCTTTTAATAATAATTATCCAAAAAACTTACTAAAAACGAGATAGTTGATCGCATAGATCCTAATTCAATTTTATATCTATAAAAAATTTCCCTTTGTACCACAAATTAGTAACCAAATAATCAAAATTTTTTCAGAATTCAAAAAAACATAAAAATAGTGTTTTACAGTATTAATACAATTACCGTAAAACGGGGCGAATAGGAACAGTCTTTGACCTTTACGGGTGTGTAACATCTACAGAATTCTAGCTGATCAGATTTTCTGTCACTAGAAAGTAAGTTCTGAATGAGTACTTTAAATTTCCAAAGTTTCAAATTTTGTCAAAAACAACTAGACTCTTTTTTTTTGTTTTATTATCAGAATTCGCCCACATATGGCATTAGGAACACTAATGTATTGTACTATATAGGACCCCTTTAAAAGTAGCTAGGTGATTAGGAACACTCAGGTATAAAAAATTATGACCCTAAATATTATTATAAGTGGATAAATTAAGAAAGAACATTTTATTTTGTAAAATAAACATGACAATTTTTTATAAAAAACAAGATGTCCTAGCATAATTTAAAAAAATATCATATTGCAAATATAATATTTTACAATAGTTTACCATTTCATAGGTACCTACTCCAGTAATGCACATTACAAATCATAGTCTTTAGTATTAAGATCACCGAAGTTAAAAAGATCCCTCCTCTCAAGGTAGCTTGTAAGTTTCTGTATGATTTGGTCATAAGCAAACTCAGAATTATCAGGAACAGTAGGAAAATAATATGTGTGAGCCATTTTGTCTTTCCTTGTTTCCTTCTTAGGAAGCTCCTGTTCTCTTAATAGATGCTGTCCTCTTTTCCAACGGAAATTGTACCAGCATCCAGTCCCCTGGATGACAATGTTGATCTGTGGTTTGTTCATGATCTAGGTCATCATCTTCATTAACAAGGTCGTTACTTTCATCAATATAATTGGTCAATAATTCCTGCTCCACTGCAGATTCATCACTTTCACTTCTGTCTATGGCAACACTTCTTCAAGGATGAACCACCAGCTTCTTCTTCCTAGCTCGGTCTCGAGGCTTATTGCCATACCTCATCTCTTTAAAAAAATCTATTATTGAGTGGTCCACTGCTTTAACTCCATTGTCATGTAATGTAGTAGTTTCCCTCGGTAAACAATTTAACACCTTATTTTTGTCTATTTGTGGAATAATTCCTGCTTTTTCAAAACCCGACAGAACATTTGTCTCTGAATTATGTTCAATTGCTTGCTTTAGTTTCTTCAGCAGAATTGGAAATTTACTTTTGGGAATCCCTGCTAAAGGTCTACCCTCTTCTTTTTTCCAGACAGTTAAAATATTACGCCACGCTACTTTTAATGGTCGAAAAAATGATAAGTGGCTGGGTTAGGTGGGTAGAATTTGGAGGGAGAAATATCATGCTAATGTCATGCTCTCTCAATTCCTTTATTAGATCAATGGATAAACGTGATTCCACGATATAGCCTAAAAGAACTTATGGTCCATCTAATTTCTTAAAGTTTGACAATGCTATGGTCTGCACCTAATCCCCAAATGTGTCCATCTGTCCATATCAAACCAACCTGATGGTGTGTGGTTATATCATGTGCCTTTTAGTCCATGTTCTGTTCATGTATTGTACATATGTTGAGCCTTGTACACAACGTAAGGACGTAACAACTTCCCACGTGCAGAAGCAGCAAACGTGATTACTGTTGCAGATTTTGACGTATTCATCATTCTTTCAGGGTGTTTACATCCCCTGCGTGTTATGACTTTTTTGCGTCCTACAGTATACAGGGTGACAATTTCTAACTGAGCTTCTATGGGTAACTTTATTATTATAACAGCTACAGAGTCGGTTAAATTAGCAATATTGGGCAGAATTTCAAGACCAATCAAATGATGTTTTGAGTTTTGACCAGTGTTGCCAACTTTCGTAGTTATTTAGAAAAAAACTAAAAATGAGCCGAATTTTCAAACTCAAATATCTTTGAAACCGTTGCAAATAAAGCTAAAATACAAGAGAAGTAATTTATAGATATTTTTACGAACTTTAAGATAAGCCTATTTTAAATTTATTTTGCATTTCATTTTGAGATGTAACACAAAGTTACTTTTTTTTTAAATCTAACGTGTAGTTTATTTTAGTCCTATTAAATAGCATATTTTTTACTGATTTAAACAATGTATAGTTTCCTTATTTAAAACAAGTAGTTTTCTTGTAATTTAATAAAAACTGTAAAGTTAAAATGGAGTATCAGTTTTAAAAAATAGAGCGCCTTGGAATGAAATAAAACAAAACAGATTTGACACTCGCATTTTTATTTATATTTATTTTAATTATAATTTAAATAGTATTTCTTATTTAAAAAAAGGTGATTTTCTAAAAAATAAATATGGAGTATTCCTGTGAAGAAAAGAACGATATGTTATTTTGCTATTATATTTTTAATCGTGATGAAAATGTAGCGTCGGAAATGTATTTACAGAGGTACATGGAAAGAGGGCAACCTGCTAAAAGATTATTTCGTAAACTGGAAACTAATTTAAAGCAATACGGATCTTTCAAAAAACCAAAAGATGCAAAAAAAATTTAATGAAGAAACCGAAGTAAATGTTCTGCTTTATAATAATGTCAAACCGACTGCATTTGTACGGGAAATTTGACTCGAATGTAATAAGTCAAAAGAAGAAGCACGCATAATCTTGAAACAAAATAACTTCAAAGCTTACCGTCACCACGTTGGAAATACATTGTATCCTGCAGATTTTGAAAGACGATTAAATTACGCTACCTGGTTTATTGAAGAGCATCGAAGAAACAATAACTTTTCTAAATCAATTTTGTTTACAGACGAAGCCAAGTTTACCAACAATGGTTTATTTAATAGAAAAAATCACATTTACTGGGCTCAACAAAATCCTCATTTAACTGTAGAGAGACGAGATCAATATGTTTTCTCAATAAACGTATGGTGCGGTATTTTAGGTACTAAAATCATTGGTCCATATTTTTTTGAACAACATTTAAATGCTGAAAGCTACATAATGTTTTTAATGAATTTGAAAATGTGATGGACGAAGTTCCATTAAATTTAATATGCGCTTTGTTATTTTCAACAAGATGGAGCTCCTGCTCACAATGCAAATGTTGTTTCAAACTTTTTAACAGAAAGATTTAATAACTGGATTGGTATGTAACAACCTTTTTTGTGGTTGTATTAAAAGTACATTAATTTAAGAATCGTTCATTTATTTGGCGTAATATTAGAAAAGTTTTAATTATTAATACGTAGAATTGAGAATGGCAATTTAATTGGCATTTCCTAGAACATATCTTTTGGGTGTAATATTACATAAATAGTTTTAGTTCCCTTTCTTAAAAAATTGGATTTATATTATTGTATCCGCGCAAGCGTGAAGACTTTTAGGGGGAAATACACCTGAGTTATTCTGAAAGCTTTTTTTTAATTCACTTAATGCTGAATATTACAGCTATAAGCATGATTTTTACTTAATTTTTTATATTTTGGTGCCATCAGATTTTGGTGGTAAGTTATTTTTTCTCATTATATTTAAAACTAAAGCCTTTGCTTTTTTTAGGCACTTTTTCTTAAGTACTTTTTTTAAGTACTCACCTTTTAATGCATACTTTTATATGGCATTTTTATAATATATTTTAATGGCACGTATAAGTCAGTAATTTTACTATTCTATTAATTTAAATAGCAAGTTTTACTTGAATTACATTGACAACGCAGTTCTACATACTTTTACAAATAAATTTGGCGAATTAAACTTCAAAGAAATTCCATATTTTAAGGATAACTAAGCAAGACATTAACCTCACCATATGAATCATTCTGCTTCATAGTTACCAGTTACAGTGTATATACAGAACCGTTAAAAGGTAATGTTTTTTTATATAATTTAGTATAGTTTATGACTTCTGATTTTTTTACGTTTTCAATCATATATTAAATAAACTTATGTGTAACTTGTTATTTTATTTTCATTTGTGTTAATTTGTTTATTAGTATTCATTAACTAGGTTTTGTTGTTCCTATATAGATATAAAAAAAAGACAACATGGCGCTCGAGATTTTATTATTTTTTCATAATTTTTTGATAACAGTTTTGGAATTAAGTGAAAATAATTAAGCAGAAAAGAAGCTACTAGCATTTCAGGTAGGTTAATTAAACATAAATTAGAACCCTCCCTTATCTTAATTTACCGATGAGCCGACGGCAGTAGCGATTGATATTTAATATTTTTTTAATTAATTACAATTATTCGATCAATTACGATCAATTTATTAATTTATTACTTCATCGCTTTTATTAGAATGTTACAATCTGACCCATTTAATAATTGTTGTTATACTTTGGCGCTTTTATAATGTTATAGGTATTCGTGGTACTATTCAAGGCCTGCTAGATCTCCAGGTTTAACCCCCCACACAATGTCGAAGATCTAAAAGATAAAATAAGAACAGCTATTGCAGCAATTAGACGTAATACCTTGTTAAAAGCGCAAAATAATATATTACAAAGATGTCGTATATGTGTTGAAAACCATGGTGGCCATTTTGAAATCTTGTTGTAATTTAGTTGTAATGTAGTACTTCGGTATTTCTTTTGTTTATAAATATTTATGATTGATTGAAATTTTATAAACTTTAGCGTTAATAAAGTTCGTACTCGTAAGTTTTTCACAACTGAGGATTATTATGTTATAGATTTCTTTTGTTTTATTTCATTCCAAGGCGCTATATATTTTAAAACTGATACTCGGTTTTAACTTTATTAAAGAAATAAAACTACTTGTTATAAATAAGGTAAACTATACATTTTTTAAATCAGTAAAAAATATGTTATTTAATAGGAGTAAAATAAACTATACGTTCCGTTAAAAAAAAAGTAACTTTGTGTTATATCTCAAAAATGAAATGCAAAATAAATTTAAAAATAGGCTTATCTTAAAGTTCGTAAAAATATCTATCAATTACTTCTCTTGTATTTTAGCTTCATTTGCAACGGTTTCAAAGATATTTGAGTTTGAAAATTCGGCTCATTTTTAGTTTTTTCTAAATAACTACGAAAGTTGGCAACACTGGTCAAAACTCAAAACGTCATTTGATTAGTCTGCCCAATATTGCTAATTTAACCGATTCTGTAGCTGTTATAATAACAAAGTTACCCATGGAAGCCTAGTTAAAAACTGTCACCCTGTATACACATTTATAAAAGAACCTACCTAGGTAGTATTTTCCAGGCATTGCTTTAAATTTTCGAAGTATTCTATTTTTCACGTGAAACAGCTGCTGTGGATCTTTTGATATTTTCGCAAAACCGGAGTGATATGCGATGTTTATTACATTTAAGAAAACTATAAGCAAAGCCTTCACCAGACAAATTTTCTTTGAAACGAGGAACAGTTTTACCCATTTTCTCGATATAATTTTACTACTAATTTACTAATTTTAGATCGTAGGTATCTAAAGGATAGCCCCATTTGGCATAAATGTTAAGCCTATTGACAAGGTAAGCTTCTCCTTCTTCTGTAAATATTGTTTGGCCTCCTTGGTTCCGTACGCTGCCCTTATAGTGCCTGTAAAGCACTGTTTTTAAGATTTGGTACTTAACTGATGCATTTTTATAACTTAAGCCATTATTTTTAATATCTAACACAGCTTTATTAATTTATTCTAGAGCATGTCGTTTTCCTCTGGGTGTATATACTCGCGACATCGTTCCTATTCACCCTGTAATAAGCAAAAATACGCCACAGTGAAAACATTGCATAATCCAATGAATTTCTCAAATAATTTTGATAATTTGCAATTAACACGTCATTTATGGATGACTTGCCGATAATATCGCCAAATATTAACAAGTTTTTTAAAATCAGAGACACATTTCCACACAAAGTTATTTATGTGATCAAAACCACCAATTAAAAACAGCTGATTATGAAGTTCGCACCAAACATAATTTTAACAGAAAAGACAAATTTCAGGTTGGTATTCATGAAGGCAAATCTTACGCTAACTTTTGGTATAAAAATGTTTGGTTTAGGCAATTTTTTAAGCATGCTGTGAATTTTCAAAAAAATTCGAAAGTTTTATTCCTATTCACCCCGAAGTTCCTATTAACCCCGTTTTGTAATAATTTATTTCCAAACCTTAAGGATAAGACATCAATTCAAATTTAAATTTAAAAAATTTAAATTTAAATCTAACATAATTTATTCTATACCATATAATAACTGCAATTTGTGTTACATAGGACATACAAAGAATCAACTTAAAACTAGACTGACGCTACATAAAAGTGATTGTAAATTACAAAGACCAAGATGTACTCTGGCAGTTCACAGTAACAATTACACACTTGATTTAAGAATGTCCCTTTTTAATATAACTTAGTTATCTAGTTTACATTCTAATGGACATATTGTTTTGAATAACCGGTTGTTCACGTCATAATTGTTTATACTTACAACTATAATCAAAAATTACTCTTAGATGTAAGTACGTTAAGATTGAATTAAGTCTTCGTTGTAATGTAATAATTTTCTTATTCTTAGTTGTGTCCTGATAAAGCTTGCAAACACAAGCGAAAATTTGATTAAAAATCTATAGTTTTTCCTAAGATTTTATAGCCGATACCCAACATCTGCATTTTATTTATAAAAAATACGGTCAATAATTGTTTTCTTTCACATATATATATATATATATATATATATATATATATATATATATATATATGAGAGAGAGAGAGAGAGAAGAAACTTAACGGTAGGTCAGATGGGTTGCCAGGGGGTAAAGACGAAGTTAATCGCACTGTCCATAAAATTTGTATTTCAACGCAAGTATACGTAAGGGTAACAAAATTTGGGAAAAAAAATGATTTTACATGATGATGCAGGAATATTTTCTTATTCCAAATATTTTCCAATGACGAATTCAGAGCGAGATCAATAATGGTTTATATTTAGTAGACAGCAGCCTGTTTGATTATCTAAATACGAGCAGATTTCCCAGTAGCGTCACGCAAACCAAATATAATTAAAAATATAATAAAAAAAAGTTTACAATGCATTAGTTATACTGTAATATTCGGTCGAAGCAATATTTTGAACTTTATTTTTATTTATGTTCAGCATTTAAAATAAAAGTTTAAAATGAGAAAACTTATTTCACGTAGGAGCTAGCAAGGAAATTATTGATCTTTCCACATTTTAGGCAGCGCCCTACCATTGTCACGACAAAGAATCGTCAAAATGACATAAAAACCTTCATACGAATTGTAGATCTAGTTTTAATTTAAATTAATTAAACATATTGCGATCTGATAAAAAATCACTTACAAACTCTTCTTTAACCTTTATACACAACTAAACATTGTTACAATTCATAAAAACAATTGGGTAATACGTGTTTAGACGCTCTCGATTTATACTTTCTAAGATAAAAAATAAAAACCATGATTGGTGACCTCATGACGTCCTCTTTTAATACTTATGCCGTTGATTGAGCAGCCTTAGTCAATGCTTATGCATAGAGCCTACATTTTTTAAAGATTATAATTACTCACGTTTACAAATACAGGGTGGCGCACCGTATACGCCACGGAGTTTCTATAGGAGCCTATTGGAATTTTTTAATTCTTTTTTCTTAGAGCACATACAGGGTGTTTAGGAGCACAATTTAACAATAATTTCAACTATACAGGATGTTCACAAAAAAGATCGATATCCAAGTTTTTTAATGGAACACCATGTATATTATATGGTTTTTGGAATCTCTGAATAAAATAAAGGCAAGTCGGAATAGATAAAAACTGCCGTTTCAAAGATATTTAATGAAACTTTGAAATTACATGTTTGAATTCAAAATTTATTTTTGTAACGTTTATTATTATGGAAACAGCGTAGCCTCTGTCAGTACTTTGCAAAAGGGTTGTTGTGTAAGACAGCATGAAATTTTTGTTAAGAAAATATACAGGGCACTCAAAAATCAAATGTCAACTGCAGGTATCTAATATTGCAAATAACTGCCGTATTTTAAATAGCACACTCTGTATTTAATAAAAAAATTTGTTGTAAAATTTGATAACTTTTTAAATTATATTAGGGTTCTCTACACCTAACTCCAACAGTTTTTGAGTTATTTTATTTTATTTTAAATATTACATTTAATTTTTCAATATTAACCCCGTAACGACCTTACCCGTATTATTACGTGCGCCACCTACCCTGAAGAAATTACGGCGAACGTAATATTACGGACAACTGATATTTTGTCTATTCTATGTTACAATAACCGTAAATATACTTGTCTGCTTACTGGCTGCTATATCAATACAATATTTAGCATTGGGAATGAATGACTCATGCATTTATGACCACCATAAAACTTGTCGCAGCCTGTCGATTGTGACAGTAACCGTCTCAGTTATAATTTAGATGTTCGAAGAGAGGTGCCGATTTCGTGTTTGCAGTTGAACTTTGTCTAGCTGCTGTTATTTATTTTTTCGTACAGTAGCGGCAATTATTCGATCGGAATTGTTAAAAAACAGGTAAGGGAAAATTATTATACCAGTGTAAGTAGTGAGTACTATTGCTGTTTATATTTTTAGGCAGATAAACACTCAAATATTGTTACCTGCCCACAAAAAAAAAAGAGTGAATCAGATTCGGACAATTTTACTGAATGGGATTCAGATCAAAGTAGCAGTTCATCATCATCAGAATCTTATGCTGACACAGGTGACTATGAAAGTGACAATAGTTTGTCAGCAGCAAAAACATGGGTACCAATGAGTGTAGAGTCTCCACAACCTACACCACCCAGATTTTTCGAAGAAGAATTTCAAACAATTTTGGTCACAGAAAAAAAAGTAAAGAAAAAAATTGGACTGATGCAAACAGTGATGAAATGTTAGTATTCATTGCCATCCACCTGCTCATGTCTATTATAAGGAAACCAGTCATTACTTAGTACTGGACCAAAAGAAATATATTACAAAAGCCCATTTTTCCTAAAGTTATGAGAAGGAAAAGGTTTCTGGCTCTAAAAAACATATTCATTTTTATATATAATCTAGTTAAATTTAATGCTAACAAAACTCAGTGTTGCCTTATGTCCGCCAAAAAAGATCGATCATTTCCTGTTGTAAGTATGAATGGCTCAGTTCTTAAGTTTTCAGACTCTATAACTCTGTTGGGTATGACTGTATCTTCAAATCTCTCATGGTTGACCATCTTTGTCAGCTACCAAAACAGATGCACGTAAAATAGACTTTTGCACAGATCTAAGCAGTACTTTACCTCTCGACAACTCCTTCTGCTGTATAAGGCCCAAATTCACATCTGCAATATAATTCTCACTCTGGGTTAGTGCTCGATAACGTTGATCGTATTCAAAAGAACGATTAGGTTATAAATGACCCGTCCTTAACTTCTCACATACAGTCCTTGAGCATAAAGGATGGTTTCAGTTCTTCTTTGTATTATAGTTATTACAACGGCTATTGTGCTGCTGAATTATATTCTTTGATACCATCTGGCTGTCTTTGAGAAACACTGGTTCTCTCATTCACATCATCAGTATGCAGTACAAATTCCACTTGTCGTACCAAACGGGTGCAATCCACATTTTCTACAGGCTTCTAAACTCTGGAATGATCTCTAGTTCCTGTTTTCCTCTCACTTATGATATGAGAAAATTTAAGATAGCTGTTCATAGGCATCTATTGGCAATTCATTATCTCTATCCAACCTCCTAATGTTCTGAGTGCTTTAACGATAGGCTAATTTAGCCTGTTCAGGTCCACAATCATAAAAAAAATTACGAATCTGCATTTGGTCTAAATACGCAACCAAATCCCAAGTTATGCAAAATGTGGCCCATCTATCATTTACTGAACAGAAAATTTCAAGATTTATACACTCCTTATCGTGACATAACTATCGACGAGAGTCTTATGCTTTTCAAAGACAAACTTGGATGGCCCCAGTACATTCCACTCAAACGTGGCCGATTTGGAATCAAGTCCTTTTTATTGTGCGAGTCTAAATCTGGCTATATATGCAATTCAATTATTTATACGGGCAAAGGAACTAACTTCAATCCAGAGTTCCACGGTCATACCTCTTCTACACATATAGTTATGACACTGATGAAACCCTACTTGGAGAAAGGATATCGTCTTACAACCAACAATTTTTATACTAGTCCGCAGCTTGCAGACATTCTTGTAAAACATAGGACAGATACTTGTGGCACAGTAAGAGCAAAAAGGAAACAAATGCCTACACAACTAACAACCAAAAAGTTGAAGAAAGGTGAGATGGTTGCTTTTCAACGTGGTAAAGTATTAGCTCTAAAGTGAAAAGATAAAAAATATGTATAGTTGCTGTCAACAGTGCATTCCACAAACATACATGAGAAAGAGAGAACATCAATAGGGAGGGATTTGATAAAGCGACCGGTTGTTGTACATGATTACAATTTCACCATGGGAGGTGTTGACCGGATCGATCAACATCTGTCTGATTATCCTGTCATCAGAAAGAGGAAAAAATATTACAAAAGATGTTTTCCATTTAGTCAGTATGGATTGAACGCATTTATTCTGTATCAGAAATCAGTGGTAACTTAGAAATTGAGACTTTCGTTTGCAAATAGTAGAAAACATTTTCGAAGCTCATGGGACAGAATTAGATCTACCCAAAGGTCGAGGATCTTTTCCAAATCCTCTTTTGCCGAACACCATTTTAGCTATGAGCCAGCTACGTCTAAGAAAAATGCTACTAAGGTTTGTGTAGTTTGTTCCCGAAAAAGGACAGTAGAGGGAAGAAAATCAGGAGAGAATCCAAATACCAGTGCTCCAAATGTAATGTAGGACTGTGGGTTTCGCCTTGTTTTGAAACCTATCATACGCCGAGTGAATTTTGATTTCTAGGCTGACTAAAACTCTTCAGTTTTTACAAAGATAATAGTCAAACGTAATATTACGTTTCTGGTATCAAGTGTATGTTGTTATCTTTTATTTTTCGAAAAAATAAACTGTTCTCTGAAAAATGAAGCTAGTGTTGATTTTTATTTATAATAAGGTATTTGTGATTACTTTTACAAGTACTTTATTTTAGGTTTATTAATTATAACATTTTTTCGTTAGAATTCGTTAATTCCTCATGATGACATGTTTACTCTTATCTTATCCATTTTTAAAGGATTTCGATTTCTCAGTAATTTCATATTTAATACCTCTATGTTTGTCTGTAGCCCTAAGTAGTAAACGTAATGAGTTTCTATTGTTCACGAACCAGTTTTGTAAAATGCAATAACTTTTTATGGTAAATCCATCCTTTTTTAGACAGGTTATTTGTTGAATGTCATAAATCCTTCTACTCACAAAGAATTTAAACTTTTAGCAATTGAGCCCCTTATTAGTTTCCAAATCCTTAAAATAAATACAACCTCTATAATCCGGAAATTACTGACACTATGTAGTCATTACGGTTTTTTCAAATCTAACCAATCATAGTTCGCATCCCTTACTACAGTATTTAGCAATCCTATTTAGTGCCTCCCATTTTCGTCCTTTCTTGATTCAAAATTATATTTTCAAGTGACAGTGTAATTATGTACCTCTTACTATCAACATCACTTTACTCTATAAATTGAATGTAAATTTTAACATGTATGTATGTAGCTCAAGTGTAACATTTTTATTTGCTAAATTATTTATAAGGTGTAGAGTAGTTAATATAATTATTAAAATTATCTAACTCTCTTCTTATTACAAGTATACTTGAGTAGTACGAATTAAAGCGAAGTTAATCCTTCAGGATAATTGTGGAAACACGTTATCCACCAAAACATAAAGCATTCATTGTAGTTTAAAATAATGCTGGTATTTTTGGAACACTTTCTCTAATTTTCCTGGATCCTTAAGGGGTTAAGATGGCCTTGAAATACAAGATGACATCTAGCTCTTCAATGCTCCTGATAACTCGTTGACGCAGGTCTTGTTTCGTGAGTGCCTGTCATATAAACCTTCCTCTTCAAATCAACAAGTAAAAATCAAGATGTGAGGTCGATCTCGCAGGCCAACTCCACGGTCTTAACGCCTGAACCAGCGTTCGTCGAACATTTGGATCAACTCTTCAGTTACTTCTGCAGAGCAATGAGCTGGTGCTCCATCCAGTTGAAACCAGCAGGTACGATAATCTTCTAATGTTAAATTATCCAAGAAATTGTTTACTACCGTTCTTAAAATTTCGAGATATTTTTGAAAGTTCAAAGATTCATCATAAATATAATAACTTATTTTATTATCTTTCAAAAGACAAAAAACATTGAGACTAAACTTTTCTTGGAATCCCGTTTCTCTAACAACTTTTGGATTTTGGTCTGCCCAGAAATGTTGGTTTTTTCTGTTGAAAATGCCTTCCCTAGAAAATTTAGCTTCGTCGGTCCAAATTATTCTTTTTAAAAAGTTCGGATCTTCTTGGATACGGATCAGAATGTCTTCACAAAAGCTTATCCTATTTTGATAAATTTCCGGTTTGAGAGCTTGAACTGTCATATACTTGTATGCGTGCATCTCTTGATATTGAAGAATCCTTTGAATGGAAGCATAAGATAGGGCTAAATCTTCTTCCACACTCCTTATGGAAGCTTAGGGATGAGCGTGAAAATAGGCCAGAACGTTTATAATATTGTTTTCGTCTGAAGTGATATACTTTGTTCGTTCCGCAATCAGTTTCGATCCATAATTATTGAAATTATTGTATAATCGTACAAACTTTCTTTTGTCCACTGGTCGCAAATTAAGATACATTTCGTTGAACTTCCTGCATGTTTTCGCTATAATTTGGTCACATTGTCCATGAAGAGTTTCATCAAAACTTCATTAGAATAATTATTCCTTTCCGTTTTAATATTTTCGCTACTCCTCTTGTTAACGAATGTGGACGCATGCTAATGTCAACAATACTGATGTCAGAATTTAATAATGTCAAAAAATCTTGCCACTTCATTGTAACAATACAAACATGTGACTAGATTACACATTTTTATAAGAACATGCTTCTATTTCGGAAACCTTACTGTTTAGGTATAGGAACATGATATATCATTTTAAAGGAACTTCAATTGTCTATCAGAATATTCGATAATATATAGGGTGTCCTATTTGAAATAATGAACTTTTCTGCATTTTTGTACCTTGCGGACACGTAACGAATTTCGAACGACCCTGTACAGGTTGTCCCATTTTGCTTGTCCTCGCAGGGTATCTCAGTTATTAGCAAAGATACAGAGATGCGGTTTTCGCGAACGTTGGCTACTTTTTTGTGAAACGAAAGATGACACAAACAGAATTACTCTAGCTCTTCTCATTTTTGAGATACAGGGCGTTTTTGAAAAAGTTGCATTTTGAGACAGCCCCCGTATCTCAGCTATACGATAACTTATAGAAAAAGTGAAAAGTGTTCTTTATATAATTTTTTCCGTAGAATGCAGTGCTGTTTTCAGAATGAGTATACGGGGTCAGGTCAAAAGTTATCGGGATCAACTTCATTTTTTTTAAATGGGACACCCTGTCTATTTTCTCATAATTAAATTTCTCTTGTTCTAAGCACTTCAAATATATATAACAATTATCACTTATTTTGATAAATAGCGTGGTATTTTGTATTATTAACTGAATTTCTTAGTAGGCTTTGAATTCGTAATCTTCTATTGTTTTTTTTGTGCCTAATATAGAAAACCATCATTATGTAATTATATGTCATTGAAGAAGATACAAATTTCGGCAAAATAATTTATTTTATTTCCAGAATTGTTGATTTGAAACTCATATAAATATTGGACGTATTTATTTATAAATTTAGAGACAAACGAAAATAAGAAGAATTAAAATTTTATAAATATTGCTCAATTTGTGACCATTATGGTCAAGACAAATCCTACATCTCCGAAGAATTTCTTGAATGGATCTTAATAAAATAGGGTCTTAAACGTAGTTCTTCAAAGGCTTCTCTTGTAGCATTCATCAAAGCTTCTTGAGTTTCATACTGTCTTTGATGAATTTTATTTTAAGGTAGCCCCACAAAAAAAATCTAAAATTGATAGGTCTGGGGACCTTGCTGGCCAATTAACTGGTCCATTGTTACCAATCCAATGGTTTTGAAACATTGTATTGAGGTAATCTCTTACTAGTCTTGCATTGTGGCAAGGTGCCCCGTCTTGCTGAAAATAAACCTCTTAGCTGGGCTAACGGAATATCATCAAACAATTCTGGAAGGCAAATGTCCAAAATTTCCAAATATCGTTGATGGTTCAAATTGCCTTCAAACATGTAAAATGTTAATCTGCCTCCTAAAATGAAACAGGACACATTGAACCCAAACCTGCCTTGCTGCTGACGGATCACGGTAACATGCCGATTTTCGTTAGACCAGAAACGATTCGTTGCACGATTGTAAATTCCGGCGGAGCTTATATGGCTTTCATCCGACCATATAACTAAACGACCAAAATTACCATTTTCTTCACTTTTCTGAATATACCATCTACAGAAATCGATACGCAATTGAGCATCACCCGGATGCAAGTGGTGGATGACTTGAGGTATATATGGTTTATAATGGTATTTTTAAATATTTTGATACTTTCGTTTTTGAAATGCCCACCGATTCTTCTATTTTTCTGCAAGACGTATAATTTTCGTTAACAGTGACCTCTGCAAGGACATTTATTTCATTATTTTCTTCGTTTTCTTTTCTATATGTTTTGGCGCGTGGCCTTTCAAACGATCCGTGATTTTCCAAATTTTGTTTTAACCTAATGAATGTTTTTTACACGGTTGCCTTCTTTCCGGAAATCTATAATATTCACATTTTATTTAACTCAAATGATGACTAACATTCCAGTAAATATAAATACCTTTCAAAATATATTTCCTTCGCTTGCTCTGCATTAAAATTTGTTTGGTAATAAACCCCAATCATATCTAATTTCTCATAGTTCTCTACCCTAAATTATTCGCCATGGTTTGAAACTTTGTAAAATTCAAAATAACGAAAAGAATATTGAAAACTTTACTAACAATAAGGATCTCAACAATCAACAAATTTGCAAATATTGACAAATGTCAAAAAATGAAGTTGCCATGGTAAAACAATTGCAGTACCAAAGGCCACTAACAAATCCAGTTAATAATTTGAAATACTGCGCTATTTGTATCAAAAAATGATGAATGCTATATATTTGAAATGCTTAGAACAAGGAAAATTTAATTATGAGAAAATAGACAGGGTGTCCCATTTAAAAAAATGAAGTTGATCCCGATAACTTTTGACCTGACCCCGTATACTCATTCTGAAAACAGCACTGCATTCTACGGAAAAATTATATAAAGAACACTTTTCACTTTTTCTATAAGTTATCGTATAGCTGAGATACGGGGCTGTCTCAAAATGCAACTTTTCAAAAACGCCCTGTATCTCAAAAATGAGAAGAGCTAGAGTAATTCTGTTTGTGTCATCTTTAACGTTCGCGAAAACCGCATCTCTGTATCTTTGCTAATAACTGAGATACCCTGCGAGGACAACCAAAATGGGACAACCTGTACAATATAGAACCAATTTCGTTACGCAGAACTGATGAACAGCTTATTCAACTAGAATTTCAACTTTCTACAAATTCAAACACCACAATAATAAACATTCGATTGGAACCATGTTTTGGCTAAAAAATAAGGAAATTAATTAATTACTCAAAAACGGTTGAAGATAGGCATAGGGATGTGTTATGCAAAAATAATTTAAAAGTAATAGCGAACCCAACAATGTAATAATATACAGGGCGTCTCATTAAAAATATCAAAGGTGATGCCGCTTTTCCACATAAGAGACAACGTCGCAACGCTGAAAATATTTTAGATCAATAGATCCGAGCCAGCCATGCAAGTGACCAAATTTTCAAAAAGATCGCATGTCTCGTTTTCCGTAAACGTCTAAGGTACCATCGACGTGAATCACCCGATATATATAAAACGAATGTAAACCTAAGTACAGCTACAGAGGTATATATTAAATATAATAATTCTTTACAATGTTATAAAGTAACTAACATTCTAATTTTTGCTTTAAATTAAAATATTGGACATCTTATAATTAAAAGTCATCACCTTCACTTTCACTATCATCTTCACTCGACTCTCCGACATTGATTACTAGAGGTTTTACCATTTCCTCAGCTCTTTTTGAATGTCCCACCACTGGCTCATTTCCTTTTCAGCATGTAAAACACACTTTGGCCACAGTTCTCCAGTTACTTGGTGTAATGAATCTTTCCATAGCGATAAAACATTCTTGTCCCTGAAGCCCTGTCTTCCAACGTTTTTGTTGTAATACTGTTTACAATTTGCCCATATTACCTCGATAGGGTTGAATTGGCAGTGATACGGAGATAAACGTAAAATTTGATGTCACCATTGATGAGCGATTTCATCAATTGCATATATTCTTGGAACTTGTAAATCCTTGGCAATTTGTAATAATTCCACTTTCAGCTTATCATTCAAATGAGGAATGTTGTGTTTTCTTAAAAATTGAAGATCTTCGTTCTTCCAACTACGTGAAGGTAATTTTTCTACTATGTAGAATGATAACTGGCATTGTCAAGAATTATCAAACTTGGTTTTTCGAAATTTGGTAAAAGCTGTTCTTGAAACGATTTTTGAAATAAATCAGCGTTCATATTATCGTGGCAGTCTGCTGTCTTACTTTTACTGGAAAACACCAATGATGAATTAGGTATAAAACCATCCTTGTTGCCAGCACTCAGTACGATAAAACTAAAATTTATTCGGTTAAAAATATTTTTAACAAATCGGGCTACTTTAATTACCGTTTCCCTTCTCCTAGCGGTTTGTTTTTGTGCTTTTCAAATCATTATCATGCCATGATTTTCGAACGCTTCCTCGACTAAAAATCCACGTCTCATCCAAAAAGACACGATCTTAACTAATTTGACAACTTTTACTAGCAAAATATTTTCGCAAAAATGTTGCTCGAGCACCAGCAATATGAACCTGCTCCATTAAACGCCTTCTTCCATCGTCAACTTTGAATTCAAAACCAATTTTTTGTAACAATTGTTTCAAACTCGTTTGACCGAAGGTAAATATTTTATTTTCTTTTTCAGTTTGGAGTTTTTCGATAGTAATAAGTGCGCCCAAAATTAAACAGTGATTAACAATAATTTCTGAATTATTTACCAGTTGCATGCAAGGTGTAAATTTTTCGTTTCAAAAGTCTTTCACGTATTCGCCGACACCCTCTGACTTCAAACGCAGTCTATGTTTTTGCGGTGAATTCGGCGCCGATTTCCCAGGTTCTAAAGCGAGAGCCATTCTTGCCTTTGTCCGAGTTTTCTCGGAAATGCCGCATGCGAGAGCAGTTCGCTGCAACATAATATTACATAAATATAAATTTAAATAGTGAAAATTATTAGTGTACCTGGATAATGGAACTTAAAGGTAAACTTGGCCCCCCGTTATCGCGTTCAATCTCGAAATAATGCAGTATATTCATTAACATTACTTGAGTTTGGCTTTTCAAAGATTTACCTTTTCATGACATCATTATTTGCTGCAAAATAAATAAATACATTCAACCAATTGAAAATACATTTTGCATTATAAACTTACCTCGTAATAGTGGATATTAATAATAATAGTTTTGAAAAAAACTGTTGTTTACAAATACAATGGAAACTAATAAATTGCGAAGCGAAAGATAAATTATAACTACAAATCACGATGCAATTATACGAAACGAAATACGAAGAATAATTTGAGGTTAAATAGCCCAGAAGACATCTGACAGCCTCATGCACTTTGACTTTAGAATCGACATACGTTTTTAAGTCCTGTATTTCGCACTAAGATAAAGGGAAACAGACGTATTTCACAGTAATAATTATATCCCCATTCTCGAGTCCGCCATGAGATACCTCTCCCCGGCGCTACTTTTACCTCATAAAAATAATGATTGTAACATTTAACGTGGAAATAGCCACTTCCCATTAAAATTATTTATTAGAGAAAATGGTTTGCGTCTTCGCTAAACGAGTTTTTCTTAATATTTCTTGATGGTGGGCAATTTTTTATCTGAAGTAATGTATTACTGGTAAACCATATTCATACACATTTTGAAGGCGATAGAGATATAGAAATCAGGCTCCACATCACATATAAGTAAATACCATTCAAACAAAATTTTCTTAAAGGCACCTCTTAAAAACAACTATATTTAGAGTGGAGATAACCACTTCCCATTAAATTTATTCATTAGATAAGTTCCAAGGAAACAATTAAATTAACAAGAGGCTTGGATAAATTTATTAGGTAAATGGATCTAACCCAAATATTTTGACACAATAGATTACTTCCGTATAACCGAGTGTTAATGAAACTAAAAATGTATGAAAGTATTTAGTGACCTAAAGGTATAAATTTCTGTCGATTAAACAGTGTTTTCTTTGCTCGCACCACTAATCTGAAACTTTGAGTTATGTACCGTCAGCTGTGTCAAAAAATTTCTGACACATCAGCCCACAAGTGGACTGAATCTACCAGATTATATTAAATTCAGATCACTGTTGGCTCAAAAACTTCGTCTATTTAACTGTAATTAAATTTACTTTTACAGTCAATTTTTTCGAGTATGAAATAAAATGTGCTGAATAACCTTAAGTGATCTGTAGTGTATTCTAACTAAAATTAAGACATTTCTTAATACATTTTTTAAATTCCAGGATTAATGGTACCACTGCAAATATCTGAAATTTTAGTGCAACTAAGTCATTTAACACACTTCCGTTTCCTTATAAAATGTATTGATTAATAATAAAATTTAATCTAACACAGAAAAAAAAAATTGTGAATAAGCGATATTTATATAAAATCTATTATCAAATCAAATGAAAAGTTGCAGCAATTAACTAAAAAATCATTCTACCTCTGTTATCACAAATACAGGAAAGGAAACCCTAATTAATTGGGTATTACACAAATCATTGAAACAGATATTTTTTTCACTTACATACTACTAGAAGAATAGGCAATACAATTTTGAAAATGGTCAATGTAGCACAAGATGTATGAACTGCCCTCCTGCAATAAATAATTTACAATTAGACTTTTATTGATGTGTAAAATAATAAATAGGAAAAAAGACTAGGTTAATTTCATCCTTGAACAACTGAATACAAAATTTTAAAATAACAGGAAACAAAAATATTACATGTTGTAAACAAGACATCATGAGTAAAAATGTGAGTAGTATACTTACTCCATTTTAATAATTAAATTTAATCCTTATTATCTAATGTAAAACACATTGAAAAACGTGAATTAACACAACACAGTAGTATTTTAAACTATGACACCACAATCATGTTCTGTGGCACACACAATTGTAAATAACATCAAAATTCAGCAATGCGAGTTTTATGGTTAGTTTTTCAGTGTTACCACTCACAAAAATGAGCGTGTGAGTTTGGTTGCCTATATCCATGTACAAATTAATTCAAAGAGTATTTATGTGGTACGATGGAATAAGCACTATGTCCATTATTTTTTAATGATATATATGTAAAACACGTAAAAGTTGGACAAATACTACGTTAAATTAGAGTCGTAGGTTTGTAGTATATAAAAGAGCGTAATGTATAAAATATTAGGAATACTGTATTGTGTGTTGACTACCTGTGTGTTAGTCCTTTATTGACTGTATAACAGATTTTTAATTAATATTATGATTAAGGGTAAATAATATTTTTAAGTAATAACTATTAATTAGAGGACTATTCAAAGCATATAAATAATGTACTGATTTCTGAAATTTTGAACTGTTACATAGGTTTATTGCATTAAAGGACAGTAAATAACATATTTCCCGTACGCAAATTGCACCAATCACGTCATCCAAAATTTTAAATATTGACCTATCACATTCTGATTACATATTAGGGGCAAATACCGATAAAAAAACGACAAAATTCCTAAGGATTTTGTCTGTTTCAAAACCTCTTATTTTAAATTCTAACTAAATATAGAATATATGATGACAATGATGCATATGTATATATACAGTGATGGGCAAAAGTGTGGAACCATGTAAATATCTCTGGAGTTTTTAGTGATATTAATATAAAATTTGGCAAGTATATATTGTAATAATTTATGCATTTGTTTTGATTATTTTTAACGATTTTTAGCTTCCGGTTTAACCGGAAGTAATGTCGACTTTTTTTTTAATGACACACCACGTATATTATTTTAAATTTGTATAGAGTATTTTATTACGATTTCAAACATATGGGTTTCGCTATATTTTATTTCAAAACCGACTCAGATATTAACAAAAATGGTACTTCTTTTAGACTATTTTCTATGGGGTTATTTGAAGTCAAAAGTTTATTTTCACCGACCAAACACCTTGTATTTTCACCGACCAAACACCTTGCAAGAAAGGCAGATCGAATAATCCAGGAGACTCGAAAAATCTCACCCGAAGTAATTAGCCAATGTTACAAGGGAATTTACGAATTAACTTACTGTCAAAAAGTAAACGGTGCTTAGTTTGAACATTTAATATGTTATATTTATTTCCATTTTGTGTAGTATTCTTGTTTAATTTTGTTGTTTTACTTAAATAACTTTAATTTGTGTGATTCTTGAGTTTGTTTCATGAATTACTAGATCTAATTTGATTTTGTCTCCAGAAGTAGGTACTATTTTCGTTGATATCTTAGTCGGCCTTGAAATAAAATATAGCGAAACTCGTAATAAAATACTCTATACAAATTTAAAATAATATACGGGGTGTGTCATTAAAAAATTTAAAGTCTACATTTCTTCCGGTTAAACCGGAAGCTCAAAATTGTTAAAAATAATCAAAACAAATGTTTGGGATTTTTTTACATAAAAAAACAATATGACCGACTTCCGGTTTCACCGGAAATGACAAAAAAACTGAAAATTTAAATGGGACAACCTGTATATTTTTACATGTTTAATCCAAATACGGCTTCAAATACATACAGTTCATCTGCCAAATCTCAACTCAAATGCCATTTTACTTTGACAGAGTCGGCTTCAGAAGCATGTTTTGTTAATATAAATTAGAAAATTAAAAATTACTGCTTTATTTAGGAACTAAGGAAATTACTATGCATATCGTTTTACTAGTACTTGAAACAGCTATTTAATATACAGGGTGGCCCATGTATGTTTCTGTTGCCAACAGAGTTTTAGTTAAAAAACCGTAATTTTTAAATTTGATCGTTAACAAACTTCACCAAAATTAATTATTAGGAAAAATAATATTGTGGGGGTACTTGTACGTCAATTTTCTATAATTTAGATGACGTCATAATGATGTAAAATTAAAAAAATAACATTAAAATGACGCCTGAGTTGGCATTTGACAAGAATTGTATGTATTTGAAGCCCTAGAATCCAAATATGTAAATATATACAGTGTGTTCCATTTAAAAGTTCAGATTTTGCGTCATTTTGCGGTGAAACAGGAAGTCAGCTATATCGATTTTTTACGTACAAAAATCTTTAACTGGTACTAATGTAACCCACAAACCTTTGAACCGGGTGCTTATATATATATATATATATATATATATATATATATATATATATATATATACATATATGTATATATAGAGGGTGTTTAAAAAAGATGCGGCAATATTAAAGGGGGTGATTGCCCAGGTCATTTTATACAATGAAGTTCCTATAAACATAAGTCCGCAAACGCTTCGTTACCGATCTACAGCGTGTTGAAGTTTAAAATTAGATTTTTCCAAAACGGCTTGAGATATAATGAAATTTTACGCGTGTCAATAACTGTGGGAGACGTATACTTTGCAATACAACACGATGTTTCAGTCGTACCATTGGCGCGCGAATTGGCACGTCACAGGCTATTTTTCAAGAAAAAAGTAGGATGCCACTGATTTCTCTAAAAATACAAAATATTTTTTAATTTTTTGTTCAACTGTGAAGAAAAAAGCTCTCTTGACTTTTTATCGTACAACGTACCGTTTTTGAGTTTTAAAGAAACATTTTAGTGCATGTTCATTTATTACAGAAAAAAAGTTTTAAAAATCAAGGGTTTCATTCAAGGGCAAAAACAAATATTTCACCAAACCAAAAATTTTACCAACCAAAAATTACAAAAACTGTTCAAAGTGACCACCTCGAGCTCGGATGCAAGAATCCAATCTTCTCCTCATTGACTGGCGAACTCTCTCAAAAACACCAGGATCTGTTTTAATTGAGTTGTACCCAGCAAAGATTCGATTTCTTAAGTCTTCTACGTTTTCCAATGCAGTAGCGTACACCAAGGACTTCAAATGGCCCCACAGGAAAAAATCAAGGGGATTTAAGTCCGGGGATCGTGCAGGCCATAAGTGAGGTCCACCCCGGCTAATTCAACGATTTCCGTATGCTTGTGTTAAGAAATCACGAGCTACTTGACTAAAGTGGGCTGGTGCGCCATCGTGCATATACCACATTGCATCTCTAATTGTTAATGGTACGTCCTACAGAAATCCAGGGAGCGTGTTTTCCAAAAAGTTGCGATACACCTCTCCCGTAAGTCTCCCGGGTAGAAATACCGGTCCAATTAGGCAGTCACCCACAATCCCAATCCAAACGTTCAAAGAAAACTGATGTTGAAAACGATCTTCAACAATTTCATTTGCATTTTCTTCACACCATACATGGTTATTATGGAAATTCCGTATTGCATTTCTTGAAAAACTCGCTTCATCGGTGAACAGAATCAACATCAGGAGTTGAGGGATTTGAACCATTTTATGCAAAAGCCATTGACAGAATGCAATGCGAGGAGGAAAATCAGCAGGAAGAAGTGCTTGAACGCGTTGTTTATGGAATGGATACAACAAATTTGCCTTAAGAGTGTGTCAAATAGTCCCATTACTTACACCCAAAGCGTCAGAAATTTTTCGAGTAGAAGTACCTCGAATTTCTTCAATCATGTCCAGCACATCCTCTTCCAGCTCTACCGTTCTTGCTGTTCTTGCCCTTCCTGCTCCTCCATTTCGTCTTAATGTGCCTGTTTCATAAAGACGCCGATGAATACATTCGAAAGTTTTTCTATCAGGACCAATATGGCCCGGAGATCTTTCAGTATACAACCGCCTAGCTTCTAATGCATTCCCATCAGCAAGTCCATAAATGTAGGCATTCGTATAGCGATTCATGATAAGGAACTTCAACAAATTCGACATATACAAAATTATTAATCACGAGACTCATTCAATGTCAGTGATATGTCAATGAATAATACAGGAACGTTTAAAAATATTTTTGTACGCATGATAAATGGACATGCACTAAAATGTTTTTGTTACTCAAAAACGGTACGTCGTACGATAAAAAGTCAAGAGAGCTTTTTTCTTCACAATTGAACAAAGAATTAAAAAATACGTGCGCCAATGGTACGACTAAAACATCATGTTGTATTGCAAAATATGCGTCTCCAACAGCTATTGACACGCGTAAAATTTCATTATGATATCTCAAGCCGTTTTGGAAAAATCTAATTTTGACTGTTCTTTTTAAATTAAACTTCAACACGCTGTAGATCGGTAACGAAGCGTTTGCGGACCTATGTTTATAGGAACTTTATTGTATAAAATGACCTGGGCAATCACCCCCTTTAATATTGCCGGATCTTTTTGAAACACCCGGTATATATATATATATATATATATATATATATATATATATATAATTGAAATTTGGTACATGTCTTATCCTGAATGGTATCTTTAAAACATACCTATCAACTACAGAATACATGTACATAGGTCTATCTCATTTTCCCATTTGAACTTTTTTCAGGTATGCCAATGCCGCAATTACACTAGAAAATGGGATTTCTCTTTTCATTACCTAAATTTTAGGTTTCTTTCAGTTTTTTGCTCTCTCACCATTGCTTGTTTGTTTGGGAAAATGTTCCCTGACCTTAACTACTTTTGGAATCAGAACAATGAAAATTATCACACAAACATTATACTATTTTTATGACAATTATAACACTAAAACACATGTAAACTATGGTCACAGCAGGTGTTTTATGGGTCCGCCAGCCTCTTCCAAACAGACTTTGAAACGGGCGTGGTGAAGTATTTCTGGCCTGTTTCTAATCACGCCGCATCCACCAACTATGCTATTTCTTAAGTGATTTTCATCTAATGGATACGGAATATACCATATGTTTTAGATAGCCCCACAGATAAAAATCTAATGGATTAGGTCTGGTGAACGGGATGGTCAGGCAACTGGACCACATCGTACCATCCGTTTTCTTCCAAATTGTTCATTCGCGTACTCTCGAATGTTAAGTGAGAAAGTGGGGGTGCACCATCGTGTAGAAACCATATTCTATTGCGTTCCAATATAATATCATCTAATAAATCGGGTAACTCTTCATTCAAAATATTTCAAAAATTAGATAACGATATAATAAATTTTAAAATTATCTGTGTGGAAGAAAAACTAGTCGCAAGAGATTATCACCCAAAATACCCATCCATACATTTAGACTAAATGTAACTTAATGTCCACCATAAAAACGAAACGAGGGATGTTGTCAGCCTAAACATGGTTATTATGGAAGTTTATTATTCCATCTCTGTTGGACCCAGCTTCATCAGTGGCCAAAACCTGTTTAAAAAGTTTTCGCATAAATTAGTTTTCTAATTAACCACTGAGATGTTAAAACTTGCACCCTTTGCAGGTGGAAGGGGTGCAATAATTGCTCACGTAAGGTACGCCAAACAAACAGGCTATCTACATCTATCTGGGCTGCTATTCTCCGCATAGAAATTGAAGCATCATTTTCGATGCTTCGTAATATGCGTTCTTCGATTTCAGGAGTTTGAGTATCTCGGGACCGTCCACATTCGTTTTTTTTTTTTGGTTTCAGCCAACTCGTATCCTTAAGATACAGATTAATCCACTGAAAAAGTTATTTAGAAGGTGCTCTTCGATTTGGTCAACGGTCCTGATACAAACGAAGGGCCTCTTGTCTATTTCCATTCGCACATGTCCAAACCAATTGAAAAGTCAAATCGCGACGTAACAGTCGATAACTGGTTCCCCTCTGTGCAAATGGTGCAGGAATTACAAAAAAGGGGCCTGGTGAATGTTGGAACGCTTCGAAAAAATCAAGCGGATACACCAACACACTTTCAAGCCAATAAACATCGAGAAGAAAAAAGTAGCTTGTACGGATTCAATGACGACGTAACCTAAGTTTTCGTTGTTCCGTAGTTGTCATTAATTCACTACAATAAATCTACTGATCCGATTTCTGGAAAACCAGAAATCATTGAGTTTTACAGTTTAACTAAAGGTGGTGTTGACACCTTGGAGTAGAAAGCTGCTAACTGTAGTCTCCCAATCGCAGAACACGTAGGTGGCCTATTGCAATTTCTTTGCGCCACTAGATGTAAGTACGATTAATGCCTACGTTTCTCACAAGATACAAGGAGAGAGAGAGAGAGAGCTGTTTTTTTTAAATGTTAGCCAAACTTTTAGGTTTACTGCTGCCATAGTAGGAAAGTAGAATGGTAAATATCAAATTACCTAGAGAATTACGAATGATAATTGAAAGATTGTGTGGTAAAAACCAGAATATTGTAGTTGAAAATAACCGTGTTGAGCACCGCCTTCAAAAAGATCTACTTGCTATGTAGATCTGCCAAAACTTAAACGAAAAACTCAGTATCCCTGTTGTTTGTGCAAAAAGCCCATTTACCTTCAGTGCACGAAGAAAATCTTGCGAGAGGAAGAAATGAGTAAAACTAACCACTTTTATTTTTTTTTAAGTGTAATTTCGTTTTTTTTCAATGTACAAGTATATGTTTGTAAATAAACGTTTATTAGTATTAAATAATCTTTTTTTGGAGGTTTCGCTCTATGGAATATTTCTGTAGTTCCAAATCTGATTTCTGCTGCTTCAGGAGCTGGAAAATGGCTAATACTCGTCTCAACATTTGTAGGGTCTGTGTAAGGTGTACGTGTAGTGTTGTGTTGTTTATTATTAAGAGAATCAAATTTACATATCTCCCTAGTTATCGTTTCATTTTCATGTATTTCTAATCTCATATATAAAAGGTTGTCAAAAAATCTCCGATCATCACCTAATAGATGTTATAATAAAAGAAAATGCAAACGGTAAATTTCTTTATGCAGTTTGTCAAGATTTCTTCTTGTAGCTTGGATGATTTCTTTTAAAAGGCATAGATTCACTTTATTAAAAATCCTCTTTGCTTGGGTAGTTTTGTACTGAAGTTTGAGTTTAATGAAATTAGGTATTAAGTTGTTAGACCTACATCGTTTTAAGAAGGTTCGGTGACCAAATTGGTTCATGTTCCTTCTTTTCAATTTCCTGACATTTTCACTTCTTTCAAAACGGCCTCCCCATACAGGTGTATGATATAAGAATTAAAACTCTCACCAATTGACATGCTAAATAACACTTTCTTTGGGAAAATGGTGTAAAATTTATTTAAACACTGTCTAACTACAACATTCTTCTTATTTAATGGTGCGTATTATCAACAGATAGATGGAGTGGCTATGGGATCTTCAATTTCACCATCGATTGTGAATTATTTTATATTGAAAGGAAACCAGATGGAAATTAACACATTTTTTAGTTTAGTATCATACGAACTTTGTACAATCGTGTCATGAAGATTTGTCATCCAGATAAATTACACCATGCATTAAACCATATTGAAAAGGTCTTCATAAATAATGGCTTCAACAAACAACAAATTAAAAAGTCATTTCAAACGAGACAAACGACGCCTATGGAAGGTAAATTTACAACTTCAAATAAGCTTATCATTTTACCTTTCCTTGCAAACACAACGAATAAAATTGGTAAAGTATTACAAAACATAATATAAAAGTAGCGTGCAAGAGCAGTATTGAAATTCGAAACCTTCTGAATTCTGTCAAAGACGAAATACCATTAGGTAATGGTACTGTAAATGTATTGTTAACGAAGTACCGTGCTCTTGGTGAAACTGGAAGAAGCATTAACACCATGTTAAGAGAACACAAGAGACACGCTTATGTCATCCTACTAAATCAGCAATTGCTAAATATGCTTTAAACATTCTGCACAATATAATATTTTTCACTTTGATATTACGCTTGAAGAAGGACAGAGTTTCTGTCGGAAACCTTGTGCAAAATAAATCATTTCACACCATGTTCCCAAATAAAGTGTTATTTAACATTTTTGTGTGAGTTATCTATAATTTAAAATCAAACGGCAACCATCTGGTCAAAACTGTGGTTTATTTTAAAATCATAATATATTCCTTTTAATATTAGAAATAAAAAATTTGCATTTTTTCCGCTATTGACGAGGTATTAATAATTAATATATCATTCTGCAGAATTGCAAATTCTGTATTACATTATAAAGTTAAAAGTAAGTATTATACATGTTATTTTTAGGAAGCACTACGTATTAACAAGGTTGATTTCAAATGAAGATGTATGCCTTTAGCTGTGGGCTTTAAGCCACGTCTGCACTATTACTATATCCAGCCCTGCAGAGCAATGAGTAAAAATAGGTACGTTTCGTTTATGCACTGGTGTCAATGGAAACCATGACTAATCTATAATTTCGCTGCTTTCACTCAACCAAAGAATTAAAAAAAAAGGTATCGGACAAAAAATAATATAAACATCACGAAAGTTAACTGATCTGAGACAATATTTGCTACGCTTAGTCTCCAAACATTGTCTTCGACCAGTATTTAATAATAATGTTAAATCGGTTACAAAAATGGAGTTAATTTTATCTCTGTTAATCAAAATTATTTCACATTCGATTATAAGATTTATTTACAAAGAAATGGTTTACCTACGGGTAGTCCAATTTCGCCAATTTTGCTTAATATCTTTATGGATAATTCAGAAAACAAATTTTGGAATTAAGTGTTACTGACAAGATTTTTATTTCGTTATGTTGATGGTATTTTAGCACGTTTTGATAGTTCACCAGATTATATTGATGAATTCTTAATTAATATAAACAATTTACATCCTAGCATAAAATTTACACTAGAAAAAGAACAAAATAAAAACATTAATTTTCTCGATTTAAACATAAAAATTAATAGATCATTAGTACATAGAGCAATGTCATTACCATAAAACAAAACAAATTTCAATAAAGAAATATCAATTATAAAACGAATGCACAAGCGAATGGTTACACTTAAAATATAATTGTCTCTTTAGTTAAAAATCAAGAATACAAATTATATATCAAAAACATTTACCTAGTTAATACAGAACCGACAAAAATTAAATACACATCAATTTCACATTTTGGAAAAATATCAGAAAAAGTAGCTCGCATATTACAAAAGAAGAAGTAAATGTTTATTTAACGCCAAAGATTCAACTAACTACATTTTGAAGTTGGGTATTTGTAAATTGAAGTGCACATCCTATAATTCTGTTTATATTGGACAAAGACTTAGTAAGTTTGACATTAGATACGTGTAACATGTTAGATATTACAAGTATAAACAACTGACATATGAAAGTATGCCTGATATTTAATCCCCTTATGATTTCACAAAGTAACATTAAATTTTTACATTTTCCGTGATAAAAAAGACAAATCAGATGTTTTGAAATTATTCAAAATTTATAAACATAAAAAGCGAGTACCTTTAATGAACGAACAGGTTGATCTTATATACTCACCAACAGACATTTTAGATATAGATATGTAATTTACATTGTTTGCTTTTTTACCTTAATGATTTGTTATCCTAATTACCGGTTAACACTTTGCTTATATGTTTTCTGTTGATATTAATTATATAAAACATTGATTTATATTCCAAACATTAGTCCTATCAATTATGAAATTCCACGAAGTAGGGTTAATGATTATAAACACATTATTATTCCAAACGATTTAATATTGAAATTTAATTAAAAACACAATTATGGATGGTACATTAATAACTGACTTACAACGAAGTTATATTGCTTAGTAACAAATAAGTGATATTTACGATCTATAGGCTGTGATTTGTTAATTTCGTGCATGCCATTAAAAATGAATGGATTTAATTGAATGTTTGTTTTAGCAAAACATTTTCAACTATATCATCTGTTATCACATATATCGTATTGGGTTTAGTATGAAGGGGAAATTGAGTGATACGGAACATGACAAAACCCAAGAACGTAGTTGCAAGTGATAAGGTAGGTACAACCACGTAAAGCTGTAATCGAGCAAATTTTTTCGGTAATTAGTATATCGTAACTAAATTACATTTAATATAGAACTTAAAGTATGAGCAAATCACATTGGATAAATCAGTGGATTTTCACAATTTCCAACCACTTCTTTCATATCCACCTCCAAATCCCCCTTGTCACCCTCCTCCGTGTCCTCTAAGCCCTTCAAGCCCTCCTCCTAAACCACCTTTCCATCCACCTCCACTACTGCAACCACCCCAAAATCCACTTCCTCCGAATCCACCCTTCCATCCACCCCACTACCGTAACCACCTCCAAATCTACTTTCACCTCCGAATCTATCCTTCCACCCACCTCCACTTCCATATCCTCCATCTAACCGACTCTCCATCCGTCTCTACTGCCATATCCACCTCCATAACTGCCTCCAAATCCAGCATTACTTGCTCCTCCAAATCAACCTTTTCATCCGCCGATACTACCTCCACCTAAGGCAGCGGTGATAGTGGATGCGAATTCGTACGAAAATTTATTCGTAAAAATTCGTACGAGTTCGTACGAAGTCATCAGAATGAAACAAATACATATATCTAAATGTGTGCGTTTACAGTGCTCACGGCTAATTCGTACGTATTCTCACGACGTCGTACAATCAGTTCAATACAAACAAAATATTTTGTTTTTTGTAGGTTATTCGTACGAAAACACTGAATGCAAACATGGATTGTGAAATATTAATTGCCCTTGTAGAGGAAAGACGGTCTCTGTGGGATCAAAAATGCAAAGGATACCATAATAGGGAAGTAAACAAAAAGTTGTGGCAGGAAATAGTCGGAAAAATGAAAGTTAGAGCTAATTTTTTTAAAAGATATATTTATTACATTAATCTCTATACACGTTCACACATGGAATATATAGTTATTAGTTAATAATTTTAAAATAGCAATATGTTACTTTATTAATTTATTTGGTTAAAATATTGCATAAATTTATTACGGATTTCATAGGCAGCAACACTAGCTCTGTTGACGTGTCTTGTTCCCCTGATTTCACTTCGATGTACAGTTTGGGTAGTGTCCAAAATATCTGGCATGCCTTCTAAATCAATAATTATATTATGTAATAAGCATATGCACTTTACAATTAAATCGACTCTCTCTGGATAAATTTCAATTTCGGTTTTTAGAACCCTCCATTTTGAGGTTATAAAGCCAAATGCACATTTAACAAGGCGTCTGGCTCGGGAAAGGCAATAATTAAAGTTTTCTTGTTCCGGAGACAATTGTTGCCCTGAAAATGGTCTCATTAAATAGTTCTTTAGTGGATAGGCGGCATCTCCTACTAAAACATGTGGTACAATAATATCTGTATTTGGTGGAGCTTTTGGCGGGGGTATATTAAAAGTACCATTTTCGATATGATAGTATAAAGACGAGTTTGTAAAAGTCCCACCATCACTTTGTTTTCCGTAACTTCCAACATCGATAGTTATAAACTTGTGATTTGCATCGACCAAACCTTGTAGCACTATAGAAAAATATTTTTTATAATTAAAATAAAATGATCCTGACTGTGGAGGACATTTCATTCTAATGTGATTGCCATCGATGGCTCCAACACAGTTAGGAAATTTCCACTACTTATAAAAGTGATGTGCAATTGAGGCCATCATTCAGTTGGACAAGGCATAATGTATCCCATACGGCCTCACAGGTTTCGTAAACAACTTGTCTAATTGTTGTGTGACACATTCGAAATGAGAAAGCTAAAGATCGAAAAGAAGCACCTGTTGCAAGATACCTGAAAAAAAAGAGATTTAGTGACGTCACATGAATTTTAAATTAACTTTTTTCTATAAAACTATCAAAAAATTACGCCAAACAGATGCGATATAGTCACTTGTAGTTATTCATATTTCATATTTTGTTGCAGATGATATTGTTCGTCAGAAATGGAGAGGTTTGAGAGACACTTTTAGGAAGGAACTTATAAAATTACAACAAAATAGAAGTGAAGATGAGGCTGAGGAAACATCTTCAAAATGGCAATTTTTTGACAATATGCTTTTTCTCAGGGACCAGTTTGCTCCAAGAAAAGTAACCGGAAATCTTTCACAAGCTAATAGCCAAGCAAGTTCGAGTTGTCATGAACCAAATAGAGACGAACTCTCAGAAGTAACCAACACTGATAGTGAGCAATCACAAACAGAAAGAGAAACCAACTTGGAATTAGAACAAGAAGTTATTGCTACACCGTCTACATCCAATAAAAGATCTTTGCCTATTCAAGATACCAGTACTCCATTAAGAACAAGGAAAAAATTGAGAGAAGCAACAATGCAAAAGTTATTAAATATAGAAGAGCAAAAATTGGCCCAGTTCAAACAAGGTTTTCAACACCATGACGACGATTATTATTTCGCTCTAAGTCTTGTTCCATATATTAAAGATCTACCAACTCATAGAAAATTATTTATTAGGACAAAATTTCAGGAGCTACTTATGCAAGAGCATGAAGAATTAAGGCGAACCCAATACACTCCACAGCAAGTAGTACCACCTATATCTCAAAGAAGTACTCCCACTTCAACACCTTCACCAGCATATACTTCTTCACTTAATTCATATACTTCCCAAGTACCATCTCCATTTCAACCAATAAATGATTCTACATGCGATTCATTCCACTATGATACTGTGGTGGTGAACGAACAAAACAGACCTTCACAAACAGCAACATTATATTTTTCAGAGTTTCAACCTAACCAGTAGCTTTTTATTAATCGTGGCATATATGATATCTTAAAATAAACCTGGTTTATGAAACAAATGATTTTTACTTACCTTAATGTTACTATCAGTTTTTCTTGTGGTGAAATGCATTTTCGGAAATTTGAGTATTTCACAATTTTACTTTCAATACTCTTTAAAATATAATTAAATGTATATACCGTCATTCTCGTATACTCAAAAATTTTTTTTATCATTTTTAATTAGTTCCTCAAACCATCTTCCATATTCTCCATTTTTTTCTCTTGTCGAAAAGTAGTCGGATACCTCGCAGCTTCTGGTATTTTCTAATAAAAGTAATTTTGTTAAAGGCGTGTCTAACAAATACAGTTGAGTAGCTGCATCCATTGTACTTCTACTATTGCTCTGTTCCTACATATTAGTACGATTCGTACCCGCGTCCACTGCAACCACTTTTTCTGATGCATTCGTACGAAAGAATTTCTTACGAATCCCTACGAATTATTTTCGTACGAATTCGTATCCACTATCACCGCTGCCTAAGCCACCTCTCCAAACACTTCCTCCTTCAAGGTATCCAGCTAAGACAAAGTAATTATTGTATATGTTAAATTAAAAACTAAAGATAGATACATTTAATGTTGTGCCATAAAGTCGTTCTAGTAACGAAGTAGATACGGGAACTCTAGTCATTTAGTATTAATAGTACAATTACAATTTCCGGATATCGAAAATGATAGTAACAACGTTAAATCGTTGAAGGATTGCTTTTTAATAATTTTTAATGGAGGAAAATAGGAAAAATAAACTCTGCTAGTCGACGATAAAACAGCGTATGAAACTCATTTATAATTCGCGATTATGGCATTCGTAATATTACCACCTTCGCTTCGCTCAGGCGATAAAAATCACTCACGCCATAATCCCTTGCATTATAATCTAGTTTCATAATCTACTAATCCAAAATTATATCAATTGTAATAACTTCATAAATAAAGAAAGTTTTGAAATCTAAAGCGATGTAAAATTCTTATGTAATAATTTTGACACTTTAAATCTTCTACTTCAATTTTTGTTATATTTTTCCTACTTTTTGTTTTTTTTGGTAGGCGAAAGACAGTTGTTTGTCACACATATAGAAAACGCTTTAGCAGCCCTGAGCTATTATCTGCTCTCGCTTCTCTTCGTTCACTCGTGCAGCTAAAGGGCTGCTAAAGCTAACGCTCATTTTGTAAAATTTAATGCAAGTATAATTATTGTATTCTCGGAAGTGTTGCAAATATATTTTATGGGGTTTGATTCGAAAGGGAAATTAAGTGATACAGAACATGACGCAACCGAAAACGTTGTTGCAAATGATAAAGTAAAACTCCGTAAAATCATCCCGGAGTAGATTTTTTACGGTTGTGTATCGTATTTAAATTACAATTCTGCCGATTAAATGATACACTTGCAAGTAATGAGGGCTAGACTAGATATGTAGAAACAGCACAGTACTGTCCATTTTCCAAAAGTTTGTAGCACGTGTTTAGTAAATTTTGTGCCTTAATACTTGGTGTTAAATGTTTCCATGTTCAATTAAATTGTCTTGACTAAATGTTATGTATAAAAAAATTTATTAAATACGATACTAGTATATACAAATAAGAGATATGAATACTTAATGTATGAGACAATAACTATGGATAAATCAGTGGCTTTTCACCATTTCCAACCACCTCCTCCAATTCCACCTCCGTATCCTCCTCCATATCCACCACCAAATCCGCCTTGCCATCCTCCTCCATGCCCTCCAAGTCCACCAAGTCCTCCAAGTCCTCCTCCTAAACCACCTTTCCATCCACCTCCACTACCGTAACCACCCCCAAATCCACTTCCTCCTCCGAATCCACCCTGCCATCCACCACCACTTCCGTATCCTCCACCTAAACCGCCTTTCCAACCGCCTCCACTGCCATATCCACCTCCATAACCACCTCCAAGTCCACCGATGCTTCCTCCTCCAAGTCCACCTTTCCATCCGCCGATACTACCTCCACCTAATCCGCCTCCACCGTAGCCACCACCATATCCACCTCCATGACCACCTCCTCCAAAACCACCTCCTCCAAAACCACCACCTCCAAGGTATCCAGCTAAAACAAATTAAATTATTTTATACGTTAAGTTAAAAACGAAAGATGGATACCTACATTTAATGTAAGTACGTGTCTAAGATGCATTTTTGTTACATTACACGATCTTTAATTGAACATAGTTTTATTACACAAGTTGCACAAGTAAAACCACAAAAATTCGATAAAAATGTGTTACCATTTATTAATTAACTATTCAAATTATATTGATTATAATAACTTCATAAATAAAGTTTTGAAATCTTAAATTTCATAATCAACTGTATGAAATCAAGTAACAAGAGTAAGATTTAAATTAGATGCAACTTGAACGAATATTAAATTCATTTCATTTAAATTCATTTGCTTCAAGACGTTGATAATTAATCACGAAAGTGAAAATAATATTTACCTTTAACTGATGCGGATACCGCAATAACAACTAACACAGCAATAGCCTGAAATAAAACAAAATTATTGTTGTGCAAAGGTTCCTGATCATAAATTAATAGTTGCAGTTAATGTATTTACCTTCATATTTGTTTTATAAAACTAACTGCTAACTCTAAGATGAATATCGCTTTTATAGTAAATTTAAACCTTGGCCCTCCTTTCTATATAAAATAAATTTTGCCCCCGAACTTAATGCTGTATATATATCCCCGCTTATTACTAAACAAAGAGTAAATTAGAACAGTAGTTCCTAATGTAATCTTACGCAAACTTCCTCCTTTTGTGTGTGTAATCTATGAAACTAATAAAACAACTAAAACTAGCAGTTAACAAACACAGGCGCATACACCTAAACGTGTAAGCCTACGAACATCCAAATATGTTTCTTTATAATACATTCATAATGAAAATAGGTAACGTTGTAAACACAACAATAATAACTTATGTCACACCGACGTTTAAGCTTACAGATAGAGGGCATATAGATGCTAACTTGAAAAACAAGGTTCCAAATCCGCCCGCTCTTATAAAAATATCAATAATATTAAGAATGTTAAAATTTACAATCCTAATCGCTCTTCTTTGTATACGATAAACGATAGCGTACTGGCGTAAACTAACCCAGAGGGGAGAATGATATTCTGGATGAGGTCGAATTTGGACCTTATATAGCTGAACCAGTTATCAGGAGATACTGCTTAGATCTGTACAAAAAGCCTACTTTAGGAGCAGTTGGTTTAGTAACTGACAGAAGATGGTTAACCTATTATAGCTTTAAAGATACAAGTATTCTTAACATAGTAATAGATTTCGAAAACTTACCATCTGAACGATTCATACTTACAATAGGAAATGATCGACGTTTTTTGGTGAACACAGGGCATCAGTGGGTTTTGTTAGCATTAAATTTAACTACATTATGAATTCCCCATCCAAGAATACGATGAATGTCATGAGATCGGGCAAGTCGTTGAAAAAACAAGATCATTTATGTATAGCAATAAAAGTGGAGGAGCTATAACTGATCCCTGTGACACGCCCGCGCTTATGCAACTTCTTTTGAAAATAAGTTGTCAACTACGACACGTATTCTTCTGTTATCAAGGAAACTGAAAACCCAGTTGATTAACGTATCAGTTACGCCAAATGAGGTGAGTTTAGCCAGTAAAACTTGGGTCATATATGAAAGATGTTCACCTGTTGAATGGCTCTGCTCAAACCATATTGGTGAGCACTAAGCAGTTTGTTAGATTCAAGGAAAAAGAGTAATTGCTGAATGATTGCGTTAGATCAAATAGAAGTGATGGCAATTAGTCGGTAGTTTGAGGGATCGGTCTTGTCGCCTTTTTTGGTAGTAGCTTGAATATTAGCTAACTCCTATGATGAAGGAAGCTCTCCAGAAGACATTAAGATCAAATCGAGCTTAGATAGGACTATAAGACAGTAACTAGTCGTCCATGTGGGTCCGTCGCTATATTAGGATCAGCCTACTGGCCATCGATGCTAGGAGCTTGTATCGAAAATAAATTAGTTTTCGCGTATATAGAAGCGTGGCTAGGGGCACATCTTTTACAGACTCATTGAACCATGAGTTTGATGCAAATACATCCATAAAGGGATTGGATTGGTGTACAGAATCAGCAACTATAGATCCGCCAAATTATGCCATGGAAGGGAAATGAAGATGTACCAAAGTTTTTACTGATGGGTTTAGCTAATGACCAACATTTACGAAAGCCCAAACGAGATGTAGATAATTCATTGCCTTTTTGTTATTCAGACAACTGTTTAGCTTTAGTGATAATATTTTGTAGGTATTTCTATCATCAACGTAGTCAGCATGACTCTCGATTGGCTTATTAGATTTGAAAGGTATTGCATCAACACAAGCCCTATTAAACTAGGGTTAGGACCAAAAATGCGATGTGGTAAACAAAAATAAGTATTATAAGTTTTTGTTAGGTTCAAACCCTACTCGAGGTAAACTTTTTATTTATGTATTTAATAAAATTAATAATAATTTTTAAAAATAAGTTTTGTTTAATTGGCATTGAAAACGTTGAAATCGTCATTAAAATAAATCAAAATTGGCAGTGGAGTGATTCATTTTTTATCGATTATTATTTAATGTAGACAAGGATTGACAATGTCATTTAGTGATGCGCGATTTGACTGAAGGAATAAACTGCACGTCATCTATCTTGAAAGAAGTGGCAAATGGTACGTTAGTAAATCTATTGCAGAACACCAAGAAATGTGACAGTGGATGAGCTACGAATAGCATTTTTTGCAATTGTCTATATAAAATTGAAAAATATAATAAAACTGTAAATTTTGACAAACGTCAGACACAGGAAGGTTTATATATTTAGTCATATAACACTATTGTGTTTATGTATCTAATGCATCCACTAAAACATAATGGTAGCCTCTAGTAAATTATCCTTTTTAAAACACGTGGTTTAGTCATCTCGACCCTCATGATTCGGCAACTTAATTTCACATTCGTTTAAAAAAGCTTAACTTCGCTGCTTAAGAGCATAAATAACTATTATTGGGATTGTCAAAATCAGTACTAAAACGAGACATAACCCATATCTTCGTATTTTTTAAGAATGAAAGGTATTTTGTACGTAGGATCATTTTGAATTTCTTGCGTAGGAATTAAACATTTTCCAGAAATAGAAAATGATCTACTCAACTGGTCTACTGGTCACTCTTTAAAGGTGATAACAGTGGTTCTATCGTTTTGATTTCTCATACCATTATCACAAAAATGTATTTCCCATTCTAACTCTTGAAATGTTACTTGAGACTTTCAAAGTTTTCATTTAACGAACTAATTAATTTATTTGCAAAGGGAATAGGTTGAACAGGTAAGCGACCTGGTGTAATAAAAGAAAATTTTGTATTTTTCAAAATTGATTTTTTGGCTGTTACAAATTCTTGAATGAGCTATTTACGGGTTAGTATATTTATCAGTGTTGGATCAAAATATGTTTGAGATAAATCGCGGTAATATGATCTATGACTAAGAATGGTAAGTTTGATGTAAAGTATAATCGGTCGATTGAATTTTGGGTAAAAACTTTTTCAACAGTTTGGAGGATGTTTCATTAATGCCCCATACTGAAATTTTTGGATTTTTTCTTGGTCGAATAAAAATATAATCACCGTAGATAGAGATAATTGACAATCTTTCAAACTTTTAGTGTTAGACTAGGCGTTCCAAAATTTTGTCAATCCGCAGCGCATTTCCAGATTTAGAATTTTATTCTAAATATGTGTGAAATGACTTAAATCAGGGACAGAAATCAAAGAAATCTTAACATAAACGCGCAATGTGAAGCTTACATTTGTTTATGACAAATAAATTAATAGAGTGTGTTGTTGTTATATTAGAAAGGTAAGGTAAATTGCACCACGGTCTAGCTCAGTGAGGTACAAACTTATAAAACTTACTGAATATGAGAACTCGATCATCAGGTGTGAGGAAAGCAGAGATATTTTCATAGATATAATCAGTATTAGCATTTGTTTAATTGGGCACCACTCAATTTCTAGGTTTAATTAATAAAATACAACAAAAATTGAGAAAGGTTGTATCTCAGAACATAATAGGTAATCTGAATAAGCACTAAACATCTGTAGTTATATGTATATTTAACAAAGCAAAATGTCTGATTAATACCAGAATAAAACAACTAAACGATACTTCTTGTACTACCTTACAATCTTAAAATCACTAAATTAAACACAGTAGACAAACGTATACTTAGAATTCAAAATGTAATTTATTCAACATGTAGGTATTCAATCATGAAACGTATATTGACCAATGTCAACAAATTACAGTTGTGATAGGTTATGAACTCAAATGTTTTTATTTCAGGAGCAGGACTAACTGTTCCTTTTCTTAACCGTATCAAAATAACACTAACTGATTTGTTATTTACTTAACTGCACTAAAAAGATAAGTACTTACTTGTGCAAAACAAATATTTTAATCTCGTCTTAAACGAACTGTAGCTTGAGAATTTTCATTTCCAATTCCAAGACAAATATACGATAATGTAAAGGTAATTTCCATTTGTAGTTAACGTACAAATAAACGAAACAGAAAAGTATAACGAAAGCAGCTTCGAACGACGAAAGCTGTTTATAACGACGAACGCAGAATATTTCTAACAGCATATGTGATTGATGCAAAACAAAGGTATCTCCATTTATGTTCATAAAGATGACATTGCATTAACCGGCCATTTTTAACAAAGTAACTGTACGTGACGTCATACCCAAGCCATACAATGATACGTAAATTTACCAAAATAAAAGCTTTTCTTGAAGATAAACTGTATTCTTATTCTAGTTTCTGACTCTAATTCTAGTTTCTAGTTTCCCTATTAAATATAATATATAGAAAATGTAATTAAACGCCTGTACATACCTTATAAAAGGGAAGCAAAACTTAAAAAAGATAACGTCTTAAAGGAACGACATGATGTACGGAAATGCCTCAGCATGTGATTTAATTCACGTTGCGCATAGAACTAAAGCTGAATGTCTAAAATATATACAGGGACGTACGTAATTATGTAGACTGAAAAGAAAATATTGCGATATAAAAATTTAATTACTGAACGAAAAAAGAAATGCTTAAAATACTAAGGTAATGTAAATATACTTATCGATAATAATGCAAAGTTCTAAATTTAAATTAAGGTAACGTCAGACAAGAAATTGGCACGTTACATGTTAAAATTGAATCACAAAAACCGTCAAACTGTAACAACGTTTAACACAATCGCTCCATTTCTATTACGAGTTTTAATCCATATTTGTTTTTTGGATAGTTTGCAACGGGTGCCTGAAAACTTTCAAATTTTTTGCATGATATTTCATAGTTGGTGTTATTTTGTAGACTAAGAAATGATTAAAAATTATTATTAATTTTATTAAATACATAAATGAAAACTTTACCTCGAGTAGGATTTGAACCTACGACCTGTACTTTGCTAGAGTACTCTAGCATACAGAGCCTTTCAAGTTACTTACACAGCACCAGGCGAGTATTGGCGGTTGTGTAAACAGCTAAGACATTATTTACAGTATTGAATGTTGCGACCCCATTCTCGACCAAAACCTTTTCGTCCACATTTAAAATAGAAGGGACTTCCATTGGAGGATCGGTCACAATTTTGAAAAAGTTATGAGAATCAGAAAAATTCTAGTTTATGTTAAATTATCCCGCGGCCCAAACTTGCCCCAAAACGAATTTAAAAATAAGTGCAAGGTTTGTACAAACTTTATCCTTGTCCAATTGGAATCCCTCCCTTTGTAAATATTCGCGGGTGTATCGATCCTTTGATCCGTCGCCCTTGTACCATGAGGGCCAGTTCGAACACTTCTGTTTGATTGTAAGCCCCTAATGGGCTACACGGCTATAGCCCGTAATCGAAGAGTGGGAGTGAATACTTCTAGATGGGGCTGATTTATTGCTACCAGGTGCTTTACTTTAACCAGTAAATAAAAAAAAAGGTTTAATACATAAATTGTCCTACACTTTTTATAAAACTAAATATGTACACTTAATGATAATATAACAAAACAAAATTTTAAGCAGAACAAAAAGAAATTCCTTTTACTCAGCTTCGAAACTGAGCTAAAATAAAGGACAATCCTCGGTTCGGTCTCTCTCTCCACTCGGGTACTGATAATAACTCTCCTTATGGTGGCTGCGAAAATAATAATAACGGTACATGTAAAGTAATGCACTGAAACGAGGATAAACTACCTCAAATTACATTTAAATGTCAAACACATCTAGTGGAAACAACACACGATCTTCCAACCTACAAAATAGAAATTAAAGAAATGAAATAGTTTTAACAATAATTTTTTAGGTTAATAATGCATTCCTTTATTTAATACGTGCACAACGCAAATAGCAAACATTGTGTAAACAAATAAAATAATCTGTCAGATTGAAGTTTAAAACTTCATATCAGGCAGACGTTGATAGACATCGACATGTTAACATGATCGAATTCCAAAGCTTCCCACTTGTATAAAATACCGATAATAACAATTTAAGCATTTTCAATCTTGTTTAATTACTTTTTAGACTTAGTTTGCGGTATTTTAATAAACATACACAGGCACAAGCACAGGCACAGGCACGGGCACGGGCACAGGCACAGGCACGGGCACAGGCACAGGCATAGGCACATGCACAGGCACAGACACAGGCACAGGCACAGGTACAGGCACAGGCACAGGCACAGACACAGACACAGGCACAGGCACAGGCACAGGCACAGGCACAGGCACAAGCACAGGCACAGACACAGGCACAGGCACAACCGCACGCGAACGCGAATGCAAACGCAAACACAAGCGCAAACGCAAACGCAAACACAAACGCAAACGCAAACGCAAACGCAGACACAAACACACGTGATTCTGAATATCTTATGGTAAATGTAAACAAGTAAGTTAAGTTAAACTAATTTCGTTTTTTTTATTAACTTTGAATTTTATAATGGGGCTATACGGAGCTTGTCACCGAAATGAATTTTAAGATATGATGCTTGGCCACATAGGTAATAGAGGAGATATATTGATTGTTATAGTTCCAGCAACAAAACATAATATTACAAAAGCGTTTACAATCACAAAACAAAACATTTGATGGATTGAATCTTCCTACAATATTCAACAAATATGTTTCTCTTAGACCTATCCACACCTCTCACAATCGCATATTCATTTATTATAAGACTAATAAATATACAGTACAATCGATCGGAAAAACGCATTCAGCAAAATTCCAGGAAAAATAGCAACCTTTTTGAGATTGCCTGAATCTAGTAGATACATACACAGGACATTGCTTCCGCTGTAGCTCTGCAACGCTTCTAGCTAACTCTTGGAGTGATTGGGTAACTCTTAAAAAGCATGGAGGTTGGCGGTCTTCTGGAGTTGCAGAAGGATTTATTGACGACTGCTTATCGAATAATCTTTCTGGAAAAATCCTTGCAAACCAAGAACAGCAGCCTAATACTTGCATAAATACCACAACAGGAGTGTTAAATAATTCCGATCAAATAAATGAATTGCCAGTTAATCTAAATCATTTTAATGCAGTTCAACTTCATCCATAGAAGTAAGTCACCATACTGCTAGCATTTCAAACACCTACCGCCTATAAATTCTGGTATTATTATCCATAATTGTGCACGAGGGATAATTAATATTAATTACTATAATAAATAAATTAGTACAATTTTACTACTTAAGTTTCTTATTAATTTCTGTCTGCATTTATAAAATTAAAGATTTTTGTTATATTTTCCTATTTTTTGTTCTTTTGGAAGGCGACAAACAGTTGTGTGTCACTCATTCAGAAAACACTTTAGCAGCCCTTAGCTATTAGCTGCCCTCGCTTCTCTGCGCTCGGTCGTGCAGCTAATAGCCGTGGGCTGCCAACACTCATTTTCTACCTTTGTGACACAATGTACAATATTATCACCTATACTAACACATTTAAACATTATTGGCTATTAATGCAATTATAATTATTGTATTCTCAGAAGTGCTGCAAATATATTTTATGGGGTTTAGTTCGAAAGGGAAATTAAGTGATACAGAACATGACAGAACCGAAAACGTTGTGCAAACGATAAATCAAAACTCCGTAAAACCATCCCCGAGTAGATTTTTTACGGTAATTGGTGTATCGTATCTAAATTACAATTAAGTTGATTAATGTTACGCTTGTAAGTAATGGGGGCTAGACTAGATTTGTAAAAACAGCAATAATGAGTGTTTCCATGTACAATTAAATTGTCTTGATTAAATGTCATATATAAAAAATTTATTAAATACGATACTAGTATATACAAATGAGAGATATTAATACTTAAAGGATGAGACAATCACTTTGGATAAATCAGTGGATTTTCACCATTTCCAACCACCTCCTCCAATTCCACCTCCGTATCCTCCTCCAATTCCACCTCCGTATCCTCCTCCATATCCACCACCAAATCCGCCTTGCCATCCTCCTCCATGCCCTCCAAGTCCAACAAGTCCTCCTCCTAAACCACCTTTCCATCCACCTCCACTACCGTAACCACCTCCAAATCCACTTCCTCCTCCGAATCCACTCTGCCATCCACCAATACTTCCATATTCTCCACTTAAACCGCCTTTCCATGCGCCTCCACTGCCATATCCACCGCCGTAACCGCCTCCAAATCCACCGATGTTTCCTCCTCCAAGTCCACCTTTCCAACCGCCGATACTACCTCCACCTAATCCGCCTCTCCAACCACTGCCTCCGCCGTAGCCACCACCATATCCACCTCCATGACTACCTCCTCCAAAACCACCACCTCCAAGGTATCCAGCTAAAACAAATTAAATTATTTTATACATTAAGTTAAAAACTAAAGATGGATACCTACATTTAATGTAAATACGTGTCTAAGATGCATTTTTGTTACATTACACGATCTTTAATTGAACATAAGTTTTATTACACAAGTTGCACAAGTATGACCACAAAAATTCGATAAAAATGTGTTACCATTTATTAATTAACTATCCAAAATTATATGGATTATAATAACTTCATCGATAAAGTTTTGAAATCGAAAGTAAAGTAAAATACTTAAGTAATAGTGTTAACATTTAAAATTTTCTACTTAAATTTCATAATCAACTGTATGAAAACAAGTAACAGGAGTTTTGGTGTAAGATTTAATTTAGATGTAACTTGAACGAATATTAAATGAAATCACCTTTCATTTGCTTCAAGACGTTGATCGATATAATTAATCACGAAAGTGAAAATAATATTTACCTTTAACTGAAGCGGATACCGCAATAACAACTAATACAGCAATAGCCTAAAATAAAACAAAATTATTGTTGCATAAAGTATCCTGATCATTAATCAATAGTTGCAGT